>LOEQ01004252.1:0-26739 GCA_001685075.1 Bramus lutescens
AATTTTTTCTACTTCTTCTGTATTAGGGTGTTCAAGTCTTCCTATTGTATGTTCGTTGGATTCTGGTGTTATCATGTTGTTTTTCAGATTGTTGGAGGAATTCTTGTATTGGTGTCTGCCCATCTCTTCCTTCAAATGCCCTCTGGAAGGAAGGATCGGATCGTCTGGAACAGGATCTAGGCCGCTTGCTGGCCAGAGACCTCGCAGACAGAAGGGCATGCTTGCTGGTTGCAGGCTCAGAGGGACAAACAATCTCCCTCCCTCTGGAAGGAAGGATCTTCTGGTACAGATGTCTGTGAGATGCCATGTGGGCACTGGGATGAGGACCTGGGTCCTCTAGAAAAGCACTCTGTCACTCTGTGCTCTTAACCCATCAGTCACCTGTCTATCCCTAAGAAAAATATTATTTGAAGGATTGGGATGTAGGCTTGTGTGTATCATTGATGTTGTGTGTCATATGTTATCATCATTTGTGTGGGTTCACTGAGTATTTTTTAACTGAGATTACAATTATCAGAACTAAACTTCCCAATGTTCCTCTGTACTGTACAATTTCTCTTATGTAAAGGAGATATTTTTGCAATATTTTTATTTTGTGTATATGCAAGTTGCTGGGTGAGCCTATAGATTATTCATTATGAACAGTTTGGCAATGAACTTACAAAGCAACTTATCTTTTAAAATAAAATTTTAGTTGAAATTTTACCACATCTTCCATGACAATTTAATCAATATCTCATCATTCATATATTGACATTTCATTGATTTATTTATCTAAAAATTGTTGTTTTATAGCTATGGGCCAGTTACTTTTATATGTCAGTAAGGAATGTAAAGAATTAAAATGAACTATATAACCTCCATCTCAATTTTCATACTGTTATAAGAGAAAAGAATTTATTGTTTAAATAACTCTAAATGCAATGAAATTTGTGAAAAATGTTCATATAAATGGTGTGACACTTTGGAGGAGAAGAAAGTTTGCATCTTGTTGTCTGGGAATCACCAAATCTTCTTGAAGACTATGGAGTATGTCCTTAAAAGACTAGGTTTCTCAGGGTGTTTTCTGTGAGGTTGTATCTCTTAGAAAATCTGAAGTCAAGTTCATGAAGTTTCACCTAAATTTGGTCTAAATAGGAACACCACCAATTGCTCATGGGGCTTCAACCCTAAATAAAGAACCTTAGGCAGCTAAGGAACGCTGAGAGTGGGGTCAGGGGAATAATCTTCCTCAGGGAAGAGCATACCCATTGCTATCTATTATCAAAATTGTCTGCAATTATACAGACTGAGCATGTTGTATTTATATATTTAGGAGCACAGACACATGCACATAATTAAAAAAAAGCCTTTGAATGAGCCAGGTGTATATAGGAAAGTTCTAAAGGAAGGACAGGAATGCAGAAAATGGTATAATTATATTATAAACTCAGCTTTTTTAAAGACTGAATTTCTGCTAATAGACAGGAAAAGCACACCCCACTAGAGAAAGAATGCTGTAGTAACGGCATCGAAGTTTTGAAAACTGATATTATTCTTAAGAAATGATGATGAGATTAGCGTCCCTGTGTTGGTAAACACTGGGAGCCATCTGATAGTCTAGAGATGCCAAGGCATCAGGAGCTTGAAGCAACCAACCACACCGTGTTTGTAGATCAAAGAGAGGCCTGGGTGTATGCATGCTAGCTCTTAGCTCATGCTCTCTTTATAAAGTCCAGGATCCTCTCCCAGGGCATAATCGCACCCGAAGTTGAGATGGTTTGTCCTGCATCAATTAATGTAATCAAGGTAATCCCATCCGGGTGGGACCAGAGACCCATCTCTCAGGTGATTCTAGATTAGGTCCAGTTGACAATTATAGCTAACCACCACAGCAAACTTCTTGGGAACTGAAAAATGAGGTAGCAAGTAAGGACTACAGATGGCTTAAATATCACTACCAACTTGTGTTTATACTTAGTCATTTCTACTACACTTATCCAAAAGCAGAAGAATGCTCATTCTTCTCCAGCGCACATGGACAGTTTAACAAGGTAGACCCCATTCCATGATAAGGACCTGTATTGTTACATTTAAAGCAGGACACTCGTGAACCCATGTTCTTCTATCTACTGGAATTGAACTTGACACCATGCTCATACAGTTGCTTGAAAATACCCAAAGGTTTGAAAACCAAAGTGGGCCAGTTGGGATGGCTGAACAGGTGAAGGCTTTGGCTGTCAACTCTGACCACCTGAGGTTGATTCCTCAGGTCCCACATCATGGAAAGCAGGAGCCAACTCTGACAAGTTGTTCTCTGATAGCCACAGGTGCAGGATGAAATCTATGTAGGGACATATGCATGTGTATGCATACAGACACTCAAGAATACATAAATAGTTTCAAAACATCCAATTCTACAAAGATAATAAATCAAAGAGGAAGTCTCTAGCTAAAACATATTTAATTGGAATGCAGAGGACATGGGGCACTTAGAAAATAGCTTTTAAATACCGCTTTAAAAATTCCATTGTATGAATGTGTGTGTGTGTGTGTGTGTGTGTGTGTGTGTGTGAGTTTGTGTATATACCCTTATGCCACAGAATATATGTGGAGGCCAGAAGACAATTTGTGGGAGTAGGTTCTCTTCTGCCATACAGGTGGTAGGGATTGGAGGCAGGCCTTCAGGCTTGGTAGAAAGCATAATATTTTTGAGTCTGAGTGGTCTTTCTCCCACCTACCTTCCATTCCATTTGCTTTTCCTCTCACGTTCAGTCTAAGTTCTGTCTCTAGACCTAGTTTATATGTTCTTTTCTTGGATATGTTGAGTCAACATGCTATCTTCTTGAAGACATTCTTCAGCTTTGCTCTTGCTCTACGTTGCTTACACTTCTAGTAAATTCCTTCTGTGCTTTTAATAACTCTGCTGAAGTTATCTATCTGATTTTCTATGTTGTCATCTTTAGCATTAGATTTTTAACCTAGTAGTCGTAGTCATTGTAATTTACCTTTCAGATCATTCTACTATCTTTCTTATATGGAGCCTCATTCATATCATTGCGAATTTCACCCATTTTTAGCTGTGTTAGAAACCAGTGGTTGTATTTGTAGTAAAGACCAAGATAAACTTTTTAAATATATATTTAGATGTTCTTTGTGGCCTGCTGTCTTGTTATATGTAATGGTTTGTTAATATAATAAGGAATTGGGCTTTTTCTAAATCTCTAATGTTTCTAAACTGAAATTGATGTCACCCTCTACTCCTGTCTCTGCCTTTGTTTCTCTTTAGCAAACTTTTTAAAACTAAAGTTTATACACTTTCCAGATATTTGAAAATCCTTTGAGACATGGTGTGAAACTGCATGCAATTTGGGGGAAATGGAATTATGTAAGATTCAAAGATTCCTAAAGAAGCCCATGTATAAAAATAATAATTAGCAATCCTAGGATTTGGGAATTGAATGATACTCACTATACTGTCTTCTTCACCATCACCTTGTTCTATCAAGTGCAAGTTCTTTGTCAAATTCTTCTAAAAGTGAGAAACCAAAATGAACTGACGAATAATTAAGTTCATGGAGCTGCAAGCACAACTTTCAGGGATAGGACTAGTGTATTATATACCAACTGCAAAAATAAGTATATCAATAGCCCTGTTGCCACGAGGGTTGAGGTCACAGCTACTTATCACTTGCTTATCGAGGGACTGGTAGTCGGAGCTGCTCCAAAAGCAGCAGCTGAAATGATGACTCACCCTGGAATCTTTCAGAAGATAAAAGTTCATGAACTTGATCCTAAGGCACAAGAGATGGAAAATTTGATGCCTTTATAGAAGCTTGTTCACTCTGTAAGTAACTTGGATATGATAATATTTAAATTTCACCGAATTATTTTCATTTTTAAAATACCTTTTCTTTTGCATATTGTCAATTGTTAACCACCATTTGATTTGTTTTCTTCTGTAAGGTATGGGGTATTTCTTCTCCCTGAGAACTTTCACTTCTTAATTTTCCATCACGACTATGGACTATTGTGTTTAGGAAGTCACCCCAAGAAACGGAATGGAGTATTTGGTGCCAAATCAGTGGAGTCTTTTTATTACTTGAAGGATAATCATGGGAGTCGACCTCTGTTGTGGGCCGAGTTGTGTGCCCATCATTTACATGTTAAATCGCTAATTCCTGTTACTCAGGAAAATGGCTGTTTTGGTGATAGAACCTTTAGGGAAGTAATTAGGTGATTGAGGTAACTTGTGTGGTCCCCATAAGGGCTGGCTTTTATAAGAAGAGTAGGGTATAGAAGCAGAGAGAGAAGGACATGTGGAGACAGAAAGCAAAGATGATCACTGGCCTGCCAATGAGGGTGCTGGTCGAAGGCGACAGGAAGTCTCTGGTATTTCTGTCCTCTAGAATTTTGAGACTATAATTTTCTACTTCATAAGGCACCCGGATGGTGACATTTTGTCACAGCAATCTTAGCAAAGAAAACACAGCCTCAGACATTGTACAGCTGCTATGTAACAACCATTGGTCCATTTTTTCAAAAAGTATAGCTTAAAAAGATATTGACAATAATGTTGATATCAAAACAGAGATACACATGTCCCGTTACCATGTAAGAACAAGGTCCTATTTCCTGGACAGCTGTTGAAGCTGTAACTTCTTTATTCTGGTATGTTGTTTAAAATGGTGCTGTACTTGTGGCTGTCTTGTAAAGCAGATGGGGAATATTGTGGTGACTGCATGGAGCATAAAAACTCACCAGCACACAGGTGCTGGAGATTCACAGACTTTTCTTATCATAGAATACCCTTGGATATTTTGTAGGATATACGCTTGATTATTAAAAGTGAATCTCAAAACAGACATGGTGATAAAATAGGCTGAACAGGCCAAGGCTAAGAAAACATGAATGAAGTTTGGGTCCTGGCTGTGTTCCTTGTGTAACATTTCACCAAGGTCTTAACTTCTAAGTCTCGGATCCCCAATATCTAAACCGGAATAACTGTAGAGCATTTTGACTGAGTAAAATATTTTGTGTATTTCAATTCAGTTCTTGTTAAGTTCTATGTTCTAAGTTTAGGTCTTCAGTAAATACTGGCTAGCAGCAGTCATCCGGCAAATTAATAAATATTGAGAAAATAATAGCCTAAGGAGAACAAAGGGGAAACAAACTAAGCCTCGAGGGCATGTCACTAGACTGAGATCCTTGAAGGAGAGTTTCATGGAAATTTATATTGTTCATGGAGAAGGAGCATTTATAGAGATCTCCACTATAATGGAAATGCTCAAAATGAGCTCATTTAAAATATGATTAAGAAATGCAAGGTGTGATTAATTTGTTTTATGACTAACAACCCAAGTATGTAGTTAGGACAATATATCTCACATCTAAATTTAAGTCTTTATGTATCTAGATAGAAAAAAGCTATTCCTTAGCTACCGTTTTGCTGTAGTTGATCCAAGAGTGCATGATGGAATTCTGTGTTCTCTGTTGATAACAGAGAAAATACCAAAGGAAGATTCATCTCAGTACCTTCTCTCTATGGGATGGAACATGATGTAGGTATGAGATTTGGGCATTTTAAGTGTTCTCTGTTGGTAACAGAGAAAATACCAAAGGAAGATTCATCTCAGTACCTTCTCTCTATGGGATGGAACATGATGTAGGCATGAGATTTGGGCATTTTAATTTAACTCTTCCTTTTCCAGCTTATTTTGAAATTGCTGCTTGACAGAATTTAAGTAACACTTCTACAGAAATTGTGTTTTCAATCCCCGCTTTTCCTCAGTCTGCGTAGCAGGGTTTGTGAGCTGTTGGAGTCTCAACACCTTGAAACAGAACCCTACTTCAATTATTTTCCTCACCAGAGGGAGACAAGCCAAGAAGAGGTGGCCAGCTTTACATTTTTGAAGTAGAAATTTTGAACTAGAAATTAGTATATTAAGCAGCCCAGTTTATTTGCCTGTGTGTGCTGCCATCACACAGGGACAGGCATCATGACTTGAATGAGGGCTTCCAGATGACTCCTCAGAGCTGAGCACCCAGAGGCCAGTGAGGCCTGGGAGAAACAGTTTAATTGAAAATTGGCAGTGAAAATATTGTCAGCCTGGAGAAGGAATTAGATCAATTAAGAAGGAGAGGGCATTCATCACTTAGAGACGCAGAAGCAACCGAATCAACAGCATATAGCCCATTTTGTATAATGCAAGAATTTCACTTTCCCAAATCACATTGTGAAAACTGCCTCATTTACTTCCAAACCCTTAAGTTATAAAACACATTCAGATTTAAAAAAATAATAGAAGGTATGCTATGACAAATATACTCTATAGATACTGCCAGTAAGCCATGTCTGCCTGTAATAGTCCCTGGAGCTATGTCTGTATGTAATAGTCCCTGGAGCTGTGTCTGTATGTAATAGTCCCTGGAGCTATGTCTGTATGTAATAGTCCCTGGAGTCATGTCTGTATGTGATAGTCCCTGGAGCTATGTCTGTATGTGATAGTCCCTGGAGCTATGTCTGTATGTGATAGTCCCTGGAGGTATGTAATAGTCCTGGAGTCATGTCTCTATGTGATAGTCCCTGGAGCCATGTCTGTATGTGATAGTCCCTGGAGCTATGTCTGTATGTGATAGTCCCTGGAGCTATGTCTGTATGTGATAATCCCTGGAGCTATGTCTATATGTGATAGTCCCTGGAGTCATGTCTGTATGTGATAGTCCCTGGAGTCATGTCTGTATGTGATAGTCCCTGGAGCCATGTCTGTATGTGATTGTCCCTGGAGTCATGTCTCTATGTGATAGTCCCTGGAGCCATGTCTGTATGTGATAGTCCCTGGAGTCATGTCTGTATGTAATAGTCCCCGGAGGATAGGTGGGACCCCAGCTTTGCTGTTTTCTACTGGATATGGAATTGTGCTTCCTCAGTTGAGTTCTCAAGCCACACTGCTGGCTTTGTGTATAGGAGAGAGTGAGGCTCTCTTCACAGTTTGAAAGCACTGTTTTGCAAACTACCCATAGAGAAGAGCAGGAAGCAGCATGTAGGCGGTCTGTAGGGCCTGGAACGCACGGCCAGTGAGAAGCGGAGTCCTGAACGCTGTAGACAGGATTGAGCAAATCTTGGAAACATCAGTCAACATTTCCAGTTAAGGCTTCAGATGAAAAGATGAAAACACAGCCTGGCCAACACCCTCATCTCAGCCTTGTGAGATATGGAACAGAGGGACCAGTGAAGCCATGCCCACACTCCTGACCCAGAGAAACTGTGGGGATAATATACATGTTTTGCTTTAAACCACCAAGTCCATAGTGTTGTGTTATACACCAGTCATAGTAAATGGTGAGAGAGATCATCTAGTGCCAACCAAATCCAAAGGCATACACAACAATCGCTTTATTTCTGCCAAGCATTTAAAAAATATTTCCTCATTATCATGGTTTAATTGGCACATAATAAAATGTATTCTTTTAAAATTTATAGGCTGAAAGGTTTTGAAAAACATATTCATGTATGCAATCTCTACTCCAGTCAAGATTCAAAATATTTCCACTTTCCAGTTCCCTCGAACTTTTTTTGTGGTCTCCTATGCTATCCCACCCTCACTGCAGGCAGCCACTGCTGTGGTTTCTGCTCCTGTGGATTCGGGGTGATCCAAACCTTCCCAGAAGTGGAGCTGCTCAGGACATTCTTCTCAGAGTCATATCTTTGCTGTTGTTGTTGTTGATCATTATTGTCTTTTTTCTTAGTTTGAAAAATCACTGCTTAAATAGTCAAAGATTATGATTTCATCATTTCTCCTCATCCCAACCCCACATGATCCCACTCATCCATAATATGGCTTAGTTGGGGTTTCCATGGATGTGATAAAACACTATGGTCAAAAGTAACTTGAAGAAAGGATTTATTTCCGTTTACACCTGCTCATCACAGCCCATCACTGAAGTCAGCACAGGAACCCAAACAGAGCAGAAACTGAGAAGCAAGGACTGAAGCAGAGGCCATGTATTGGCTTGCTCTCCCTGACTTGCTCATACTACTTGCTTAAACAACTCAGGTTTACTTGCCCAGGGGTGGTACCCTTCACAGTGAGGGGTCGCTCCCACATTGATCATCCATTAAGGAAGTATCTCATAGGCCAATCTGGTGTGGGCATTTTTTCAAATGAGGCTCCATCTTCCCAAATGACTGTAGCTTATATCAAGTTAAACAAACAAACAAACAAACACATAGTCAGCAGCATAACATATGTTAGAAAAATGGGTAGTTTTCCTTTTAAAGGAGTTTTATGATATAAAATCATATACATAAAATATGAAACCAGGTATATAGATAATTACACATACTTAAATATAGGTTTAATAAAATGTTCAGATTGAGAACATAAAAATAAATAGGTGCCCTGTCTCACATCAGGCACAGAGATCTTCTGCTGAGAATGGTATCCATGGGAAGACCTTTGACCTTGGCGGAAACTTCTAAAGTCAACTCAGCGGTGCTAGAAAGTATATTACATGTAGACCACAAGGGACTGTGTCATGATGTCTCATAGAACTGCTTCAGCAGGATAAGCAGGTAAGCTGACTCAAGCTTTGGACTTGCTCTTTTCCCCTGATGAGGCTAAGGAAGGAGGAGTCTGTGACTGGGGAATAAGAAGGGAGGACTAAAGGAAAACAGAGGCTCTGGACTTTCATTCACGTGTTAATAAAGACCTTCTACTCTGGGTTCATTTTACTAGCATCACTGAATAACAATAGCTTAAACATTTGTTTCTTGTCTGTCAATGGCAAATGAAGGCTCGTGGAAACTTCTGTTTAAAAGGTGCACATTCCCATGTTAACACATCTTTCATAGAAATGCAGGTATTTTATGGGTTTTAAAAAGCAGCTTGGTTTTTTATTAAAACTTTCTTTCATTTTCTCTGATTGTTAAGCTATGTAAGTTAACCAGGAGATAACCATGCGTTAACCCGTGCTGCCTCCTGTTTTCTTATCTACCTGGGGAATCCCAGGTTTAGCCAAGTGCAGTACATGGGGCATAAGTCTTCAAACTGTTTCTATTAAAGCCACATATTTGAAATCTCTCTCCATAACTGTTTGATCAGTTATAAAATATGAACTCCTGCACTGAAGATTTGTGACATGTGTTTCAACATACAAACAAGTATTTCAGGGGAACAATGAGACTTCTTGTCTGGGAAACACAGGTAATATCCGACAGTGTCATCTTTGATGACTCAGTTTCTGCTCTATCCTATTTACTGACCTGTATTGCCATTTTGATATAAAACATTACCAAATCCAGAAATGCCATTTCAGTCTTTCCGTTTTCATATTCTTGTATTTATGACTCTGCAAATTAAGCAACAATCACTCAGGCGCTTTCTAAGATGGCTGTAGTGTACTGCCTCCACCAACAAGGACTGTTTCAGCCATCTCTGTAGGTCTGATGCATTTTGTCCCTTCCTGATTCACAGTCCTTGCTAGTGTTGTTCTCTTTACCTGGAAGTTCTCACCCCCACCTTTCTGCCATCAAGATCTTTTGCTTTAATTAGTTAATTAATTAACTTATCTTGATGAAGCTTCTGTTAAATGCTAGACCCTGTTACAGTTTGACTATCTTCTACTCCATGAAAGTTTTTCAAATGTCATTTCTCCTTTAAAACTTACTAGCTCTTCACTTAAACACTTCATAGATCTTTATTTTTGCATAACAAAAGCAATCACTGAGTTATATATGTGATTGCTTATCTTCCCATTTCTTCTACTCTTCAAAGCTGAGCTACTGAGGACAAAAGCATGGTTTTATTTAGGAGATGGGAACCAAAGGAGCTCCTAATAGATACACATCTGTCTATTTGTCTGTCTATCTATCTATCTATCTATCTATCTATCTATCTATCTATCATCTACCATCTATCTATCCATCTAAGCTATTTAATAAACATTCACATTTAGGTAGTTCAGTGTGAACTACTCCAACTATCAGGTCAATATTGAGAGCATAAATTTAATACATTTTAGAAATTTGTTATTTAAATGTTTCTCAATGTTGTACAGAGTTCCTAAAAGGCTTAACAACTCACTGTATACTCTGTATTCGTACCTAATTTCTAAACAAGTGAATTTTATTCGTGTAAAGATACCCTTGAAGTGAGAAACATTACCCATGGAAATATTCTCTGCTATTTGAAGAAAGAAGTCAGGACTTTTGTTAGATTGTGTTATATAAATGACTTATCCAACTACTAAAGTCAAATTCCTTCAAAAGGACTGAGATATTCTTTTATAACGTTGTTAGATTTAAATTTGTTTCCAGAAGGCCACTTTAAAACAAACACAGCATCAACACCCTCCATGATTTGAGTACTACGGATTTAGTGCCTAGTTGGTGCTTGTCCTTTTCTGCAGAGATCAGAGCACACTATAGCCAGCCATGTAAGGAGGTAGCATGTGCCTCCTTCTAGAGAAGATGTCTTTAACCACTGCGGTTCATAGTCTGACTACCCGGTACTCCAAGAACTTACTTTGAAATGAAACCCCTTGACTTTGAGCTGTGGAGGAAGAAAACATTTTTTTTTAAAGAGTTAATACATCAATGAATGACAGTCATCAACATGGCAGAAAATACTGGAGACTGGGGGATTTTTAGAATAATTTAGTGGATAATCCCAAAGCACTTACTGGATAACCATTAAAACAGGTGGCTGGCATGTCTGTCATCTGGAGTGTCATCCATTCCCTAGCTCTGATAGCCAAACATTTGTTCCGAGCTGGTGGCAGCCTTCTGGAAAGTCTGCGGAACCATTGGGATGTGGGTGGCTAGGGATGAGCCTCTGAGGACCCCTGCCCACTTCTGTTTCTTCCTGACCAGCTTTCTGGCTTTAATGTATGTTGCTGCAGGCGAGGAACTGTCTGTGTCACAACTGCTTGGCTTCAAGCTACTCCTGATGCCATGCCTTTGCCATCAGGGTGGACTTTCTACTCCGAACTCTGAACACAAATAAGTCCCTCTTCCTTTACATTGCCTTGGTTGGGTATTTGGTCACAGTAATGCGGGAAAGCTTGGTAATACATTGAGCCAACAATGAATGCTGAAAATTTTCCCACTTCTCAGAAACACAATCTGGATAGCATAAGACTTATATTTAATGGCATTATTAGTGAGGCTTTACAAATCATGAATGGAAGTGTTTGAAAACTGGTAATCTTATCAAACCATTAGGAAACATTCATTTGAATTTTGTGAATGGATTTCAGCCTTGTCACTGAAGGATTTTTGAGGAATTCTAATCCAACATCTTGGCACACCTGCCTAACGGAAAGTGCCCTAACTTCCTCGATTTAGGAGATGGTCAGGTTTCTTCTCTATCACCTGTGATAGACATGGTCTCTCCAAGCAATAAGCCAGTTTATCCCTTGTCTCTGATTCTCACATCTCTCTCTGTTACAACCCTTGGATTGTGCTACTTAATCCTGTCTGAGTGGCTTTCCAGGAAATAGAAAACAATTACGTTCTTCCAACAGCCTTGAAAAGACCATGTCTCCTTATTGATGGGAGAAAGGGCTAAAACTTTTCCAAAGTGTGAGCTGTCCTTTGGAGACCTATAAGCAAAATCTTTCCTGGATGGAGAACATTTTCTCTCCAGGAAAGATGCAATTTCAAGAAGTTACTTAGGAAGTGAGCAAGAGGGATCTCTACTATGACTCTCCAGATATTTGGGGACTATTTTCTGTGCAAGCAGTTGAGGCTAAAGACGGGCAATGTTTCCTGGGGGAAATTAGCAGGGGCTGCAAATGGGCCTGACAGTTAAAGCAAACAAGGAACCAGGATTATGACCTGGGATTTACTTATCCAGCTAAATCACTGCAAGTCTAGAGAGTTTGAAGTCTTTTTAATTCTTCCAATCACTTTAGGGCAGAATTTTGGATTACTGAAAATACTATGTAGCTGGAAATTCCAATCTGGAGTGAAATTATACAAATACTGGCTATATAAAGGTCTCAACACCTAGAATATGGATCGATTCGTTCTATAAATCTATTAAGTGAGATAGTAAGTGCTAGGTTAAAAATGTGCCATTGAGTTAGTTCTAGATTTGAGGATAATACAATTTAAGAAGAATTTTTTTCGTATCTACTGATGTGACAGAAATATCATTTAAAACAGTGCCCCAAATGAGGCTTGGCACATAGTAGGCAGTGACTATGTGCTCAGTGAGCATTAATGAGGCTATTCTTTCTTCCCCCTTCCTCTGATCATGACTTTGACTTTAGTCTTTTTGATTCAGGTTTATTATTAGTCCCAGGAGACAGCTATTAGAATTGAAACTTGAAATCACTGTTCTTAGTTCAAAAGTGTGATGACTAATTTTAAGTGTTTGTTTATCTGGGCTGCAGTGCATGGTAATTTGGTAGACTATTCTGGATCTTTCTGTTAAGTTTTTGTTTTTAATGACATTTTCTTTAGGATGGTAGCTGGGTAAAGCCTATAATGGGGATGGGCAGCTTATCACCGAGGCCTTCCTGGGGCAGGAGGAGAGTCTTCGGCAGCTTGCTTTTAGACTTCTGAAATGTCAACTCCTTTTGATTTGCAACAGGTTTCCTCCAGACTCCATCACCAACGTTCCCTGAAGTCCCTACAATATTTCTCTTCTCCACAAGCCTTTGTCCTTACCTTAAACTCACAACTGTGTGAGCCAGGCCCTTAAGACTTCTTTATGTAAGCACAGCTCTGTGTCTCTAGGGGAATCTAGCCACATATGCAAAGCGTTAGAATTAGGGATAAGACAAAGAGCCTAAGAAAGCATAAGGATCATTATCATCAGACACATTGTCTCTCCCCTTCGTTCCTGAACACCAAATCCCTAGGCCCCTGATTTTAGGAAGACTGGTGAAAGAAAAGAGGTTATTAAGGAACAGAATTAGAGAAAGGTTGTGTCTTACCCTTTGCCCCATGATGAATGTCCTCCCCCCCTGTGACACATCGAAATCATTATAGACCTTTCAGCTCTGTGGATGAGGATTTGGTAGGACAGATCTCTGTTTTCCATGCCTTATGAGTTCCAAAGAGAGCCACGGAGCAGAACCAGTGCAGCTCTGTCCTTACAGTGAAGACAAGAACTACATGTGGCCTCTCCCACGACAGAAAACATTCCGCATGTCTAGGGCATTTGACTAGGAACTGGATGCAAAGAAAAAAGCTGATGACTACCAGAACTTCTAACACAACTTTGGTCCCTACAGAAAAGCGCAATGAGAATAGCCTCCAGGTGAGGGCAGTTGAGGCCTTGGCTGTTAGCACAGAGCCTTGGGCATGGGGGCCAGCAAACGGGAGCTAAGTCTTTGGGGATGATCTCAGCAGGATTATTCATCACCAGGATGATTGGGTGCCATTCTCAGAGCAGAATATTGAAGACAGCGCATATCCCCCAGTCTCTGTTCAGCATCCTTAGGTGCCTTTTAGGGATGCATTGTGCTTGTCCGCAGGGCTAGGCTCACTTCCAAATATGACCCACTCCGAGAAGACAGTACTCTGAACAGGCTGGGGAGGGGTATCTCTGCATACCAGGGAAAATAGGGGAGGCAGAGTTAGTTCAGTCAGAATATAAAGAACCAGAATAAACCCATGCTACAAGGAGTAATCAAAATTGAAACCTGATTAAAATGTAGAACTTCAAAGCCTGGGCAGTTGAAGTAGCTGCCTGCTTCCCTTTAAGTTTCTTCTTCTTTATAAAAAACAGAGCTTAGATATTTCCTCAAATCACATCATTTGATTTCAAATTTTCACTGAAAAATTAGAGTTTAGAAAACTACTCATTTATATCCAGTATGGATCACTTGCTTCATAATCAAACAATTCCCATGGGTTCCTTATACATTTTAGAGATGTCTTTTTTCTCCTCCTATTTTATGTTTTTAGGGGATTTGAAAGGTGTAAGATATTTCCTGAACTTTTGGTTCTATTCTGCTCTAGAATAGTTTTGAAAGAAGGTATTAATATAAAGTGCAAACTACTATATTAAAATGCCTTCCACTATATTTGCCATATATGAAAATAAAGTTCTGCTCTCTAAGACACTGCTAAAGTCATACATTTAAAAAGACCAAAGTGCCACAAATGTGAAACTGAAATTGCAGAGACGTATCGACGAATAAATGATGTGGCAGCATATGGCTTGAAACTGACAGACCTTTCTTTCCGAGCTGCCTCCATAGGGGCCTGGTATAAATGGGAGCCATGGATATTTTGGGTCAATATGCTGTTTTAGTTAGAGCACCGAGTTCCAAACTTTTCCGGCAGAAGGTTCATTCTTATAGAACAAAACAAAACAAACAAGAAAAACAAAAGAAGCCACTACCCTCCTGCAAGTACCTAAAACCTACAGACGTGGAGGCCAGGAGCAGCCTCCCAATTCAGTGTTCTGTCCTCTTGCCAGCAGCTCTTAAATTCTACCTTGGTCCCCAGCTTCCACTGCTTTCAGGACAGACAGGCTGCTATTATGATTCAGAAGAAGCCATGTGGGGAGAAACTAGCTTTGGGTGGAGGCAAGCTTCCCAGTTGCATAAGCAGAACCCAAGTATAGTAATCCAGACTTCTAGAGAACAAAACCTTAAACAAATGGAAGATGGGGCAATGGTTTTCATTTGAAAACAGCTTGCTGTTTCCTTGATTTAAAAGATCTCTCTAAAGAATTCCATGCCACTGTGCACTCTCAGAGGGGAAACAGAATTTCACAGGACGCTGTGCCTTACTTTTGGATATAGGCTCCAGAAACTAAGCTTGAATGTTACATTGTGGCCCTTAGGTTTGCCCTGCATATCAAAGCTCCATTTAGAGAATCAGTGTAATATTTGCTTGCATCAGACTGGGGCCGTTTTCAATGTTTACACTCATACTGTTTAACCATACTGGAAAATTCCATCATCGGCTTAATGGGCATTACTTTAAGTATTGCAGCGGCGTGACTGCAGTCAAATTGTTTTGCAATCAGTAACGCGCCATTTGGGAACCAGCAACCTATTGCTAAAACATTGTATACAGCCACCCTCCTCTGGCGCTGCAGGAACCCTCTGTAGATAATGGATACTCTTGTTTTAAGTAAGCCGTACATTAAGAAGATAGGCTGAGTTTGTATTTGGTGATGAATTATGTGTCCTGATTAGTAATCTGAAATCTGTATGAGTCTCCAATATTTTTTTCCATGAAAGCTGTGGATAAAACATATCCCATAGATAAAAGTCATAAGACTTGAAAGAAAAGCAAAACCCAATCACCTTCTTAGGAAAGAGGGAGTCTATTAAGTGAGTGTATTGCCTGGCTGCTTAGTAAACACATGATGGGCTTTTGGGTTGCTACTAATTTATAGAGTGATATAGGAAAACTGACATGTGGGGTGGAGTATATGTTGGCAGTTATTATTACTGGCTAGTTATATTGTTCAGATTTGTGGACACATTCAATGCTATTAAGTCAGTAACCTCCAAGAAATGTCTTAAGTAACTTGACTCAGGGAGCCCTCGGATTCTTTCTAAGCCAAGCGTGGAATGAAATTATGAAAATAGGTTGGTTTGACTGTCCCTTCATTAAGTGTAGGTTGCTCCCACACATAGACCCCAGCCTTCTTTTCACTAATTACATAAGGGGGTTTTGTACTGATGAATTAATTGGTGCTACCGCATGTATCAAAATAAAAACAAAAGCAAAAACAAACCCCCAAGACCCACACTCATCATGAAACAGGAAGGAAGGAAAAAAAAACTTGGGGAAATATTGGTGTCTGAGGGATCATATTTTAAGGTGCTTAGAACAATTGTGAAATAAACTTATTCACTGCTGGATTCAAATGGGGGATAATATAAAAAAATCGAAAAGTGTTATCTGCTATATTATTGATGAGAAGAACGTATCAGTCTAAAGATAACACACACACATATACATGTCACACTAAGCTAAACATACACATAGGCACACAGACACACACGGTAAGTCTGGCAGGAAGGAAAAGCAAGTGGATGAGAAAAATCTCAGCTTTTGGTAGCATCCAGGGAAAGAAAGCCTTGGACAAAATCACAGAGAGAAAGACTCTAGCATGTTGAAATGGAAAAATTGCATCTGGTAGCTTTCTTCAGAATGTTGCTTTAATCTTGTGTCCCCGGCATCTGAGGGATTCCTCGGATTTCTAGTGAAGTGTTTTCATGATCTGGAGCCCACAACGTGGGAATCAGCACACACGATAGTCAGGCCAGGTTTAGTAGATGAAAGTCAGACTTGAACACTATCAACCTGGAGATTACCAGAGTGGCAATATTTCATCTTAATGGATGCCAAATAGCACTACAGTTCATGGAGTTCCTTGAGGTGCCTGGTCTCAGGAGGACCCTTGCCTAAGTCTGGTGTTGGTGACATTGCTGTCCCAGAAGATCAAGGGTGGAACTGAGAATGAGATTCAGACGTGTGTGCTTCCAACGGCAACAGTGTCCTGTGTGTCCACGTGCAACTTGTGGGAGAGAAGAATGCAGTTCAATTCCCTAGTGGGTAGCCAGAACCTTGACCAACTATTTCCCCATTTGTTAGGAGTCTTGTGGTTACTGTAGCAGAAGCAAACAAGGCGAAGATGTGCAAAAGACACAGAAAAGCTAAGGGCACAAACTCTACAAGCATTAACTGAAATGAAAATGGAAATTGTAAAGCTAAGGTCACTCACTCTCTCCATCTTCTTGCCTCTCCCCTGTCCTCCCCCCCTGCACCTGCCTCTCCTCTCCCCTCTCCCCTTTTCTCCCCTCCTCTTCTCTCCTCTCTCTTGTCTGTGGTAGGAAGCAGTGCTGTCCTACAACTGAGCATAAGTTACACTTCAAAATTCATTCTTAATTCTTTATTTGTCTGAGAAAGACCTCAACTATCTCTAGCTAAGTGATATTGTGACTCCCGAAGAAATAAACATGACCAAAAGTTAGGAACATAACTCATTAAATCATATAACAGTAACGATGAAGAAAGTAAGACACGGCAGGGAGGTCCAGCCCATAGAGGTGGGATCGTTGGTACAGATGGGAAAGCTTGAAGAAAGGCCATGCTTGGGTGTGAAGGTGATGTACCTGCTCCACTCACCCACTGAGCCCTGTGTGCTCATGGAGTATCAGAGACCAATGGGTGACAGAGAGCCTGGCACACAAATCTGGACCTCAGGGAAGATGCTGTGAGGAGATGACGGACCTGGCATCCATCAGCAAAGAAGCTGAAATATCACATACAGTTTGAGGATTGTTTTCATTTACTGTTGCATAAATCCAATCTCAAATTGTAATGTAAATTTTATGAAAATCCAGTTGAAGTCTGAATTTATAGACCTGTCACTGCTTTTGTTCCTCCCACAGTCCTTGTTTGTCAGAACAAATTTATTTCCTTTGTCAATGTTGTCAAAAAATGAGCTTTATAAAAACTTCTTCTCTAAGAATACGCTTCTTACAGAAGAGCTCTAAAGATGGAAAGGTAGATTGAATAAAAGCTACTCTAGTATTCTAGGGTCTTTAGAACATTTGCTCTTGGTGTTGCTGTAACCTTTCACGAATAGGATCACATGCTCCTTGCTTCCATCTAAAAGTCAACCTCCTCCATTGGTTTACTGGCTCCTATCATGTAGAAACGGACATTTCTCTCTGTGAAACTTTGAACATAAGGTTTCTTTGTAAAAGTCCTTTCTCGTCATGACTGAGAAAGGCCCTCATTCTATTGTACAGTTTGCCTGGGAACGCTTCCTGGTATACTTTCTACACGAAGCTGTCTGAGGGTTTCTATTGCTTCAGTGAGACACCATGAAGAAAAAGCAACTTGGGGAGGGAAGGGTTTGTTCAGATTACACTTCCATATCACAGTTCACCATTAAAGGAAATCAGAGCAGAAACTCAAAGGAGGCAGGGACCTGGAGTCAGGAGCTGATGCAGAGGGCATGGAAGATGCTGCTCATTATTGGCTTGCTCCTTATGGCTTGCTCGGTCTGCCTTCTAGTAGCATCCATAGCTACCAGTCCAGAGATGGCACCACCCAGAATGTACTGGGCTGTCTCCCATCAATCACTGCCTAAGAAAATGCCCCACAGGCTTGCCTACAGCCCAATCTTATGGAGGCGCTTTCTTAATTGAGACTTCCTCCTCTCAGATGACTTTAGCTGTGTCAAGCTGACATAAAATTAGCCAGCATAACAATCTGTTATTCAAAATCTGTTCTAAGTAACCCTGTTCAAAGATAGTAATTCTGTTTTTACCACCAGTTTCTAGAAGATTCTTCCTGAGGGTACAGGGTATCTTATTTATCTTTATATTTTATGGACAGTGGCCTTTCAATAAACACTTATTTATTCTAAAGTGTTTTGAAGTCACTCTCTGAAAAATGTTTTCCTTTAAACTGGAACATGTGTAGTATGCAGTGTGTGTGTGTGTGTGTGTGTGTGTGTGTATGTGTGTGTGTGTATGTGTGTGCGCGCACGCACACAGTGTTTATATGTGAATGTGAGTGAGCATGTGTATATTTCTGTCCGTGTGTATGTGAGTGTGAGCGTGTGTTTATGTGTCTGTGTGTGTTAGGAAAATAGCATTAAATAATCAAAGGGAACCTTCTTGAAACCAAATGCCACTCCTATTTTGGTGGTATGCTCTCAATTATTTACTGAGTCTTGAACAAACTTAAGTAGTAATCCTTAGTATTTGCCCTTGGCAGCATGTTTTACAGACTGAAAACAAGTGTTTGGTGTCCGTCCATCACTTCCTTGGGGTGTGGCCTGTGCTCCAATGTTTGTCATTTTCAACAGGTAGAAATGGTTGGTGTACTCCTTAAACATGCAATGAGTGTTAAAGATGAAAGCATGTGCCAAACACCAGGCACATAGTAAATACCACAAACGCGCTTAACTATTGTTTGTAATGCTAATTTGTAAATATTTCAAGCTTGCTTTAGTGTTTGTTCCATGCAAATTTATTTCCAGATAAATCAAAATACTTTCTAATTTTTCATTTAACTTCTTCTTTGACCCATGGGTTACTTAAAAATCTGTTGTTTAATTTCTGAATATTTATGCATTGCCAAATTTCTCTCTGTTGTTGATCTCTATTTAACATGACTGTGATCAGCGAACATACTTGGTATGATTTCAACCCTTTTAAATGTATTAAGCCTGTAGCATACCTCGTTATTTATAAAGTTACTGTGTGGTATATGAGATAGAAATATTGATTTCATCCTCTGCATTATTCCTTAAAAATAAACTTGTAGGATTTCTAACATTATTGTACTTCTTGTAGCAGTTTTCATCTGTATGATACTAATTTTTGTGTATAATGGGTGCTGCTTTTGATCAGGGCCCTCTTTGTCAGCTTGGCAAGATTGCCACTGAGTTATCCTTCCCCTCTTCATCAGAGGAAACGAATCCATTGCCAAGAACACGTTGTTCTCAGTCTGTAAGTTGTGGGCTGAGAACAAATTCCAAACATTAGCATCATCCACATGTCCAGCTGGTACTTTTCCCCTTTCCAAAATCATGGCCTTGTGAAAGGTCGCAACCTTAAGATGAACCCAACCCATATGATAGCAAGCGACTTAGTTTTCCTATCTGTAGATATAATTGAGAGGGAGGGAGGGAGAAAGGGAAGAAGAGAGGAGAGAGAGAGAGAGAGAGAGAGAGAGAGAGAGAGAGAAGAGAGGTGGTAACTTTTAGTCTTACCATTTTGAGGGACCTTGGCTCTTCCTTTTCTCTCTCTCTCTTTTCTGGGAAATAGGTGGAAAGTTTGCTTTACTTCACACCCCACCATTGTGTGTGGCGTTGTGAAATGCAGCAGGAACAACCGATTATAAGCTGAAACTTCTAAAATCTGTGAGCCAAAATCTTTTCTCTTCATAGGTGGATTATCCCAAGCATTAATCGATTAATCAGCGTGAAGCAGACTAACACAATGGATAAGCAAATTATAAAATACAGGTGACATGTCCTTCATGTGAACATGAAGACTTACTACTAGTAGGGTACAGTTTTTAACGCAGTGGTCACGGGCAGTTTCCTGGTGATATTTGAGCAAAGAATTAAAAGAGGTATGGGTAGACGAACGGTGTCTGGGAAAAACTTTAGGTGGAGGGGACATCAGGATGTTCATGTGGGAAGCAGCCTTCACGTAATCTAGAGCAGCAAGAACACAGTGCTGAAAGGAGAGGGAGAAACATAGAAGGAGAATAGCTCACAGCAAAGGCACCACACTCGTTTCAGTCCAGAATGTTATGTCTGACATTGAAAGGTTCTTAACTATGTATAAAGTCAATTTGAAATAGGTGTATCCACATTAATAAAATTGTGCAAACAGCTCTTCAGCATTATATATGTGTTATGGCTTATGCAGGTAGGGCACAGACACTTTGAGATGGGTTGATGCACCACCTCTGAAAATACATTCATTTTCTTCTGGTGGATTATGTTGCTTGGTTTTCTAATGTCAAAGAAGATTTATACATTTTGAACAGGTCTGACTTTCTTGTGAAGTCCATTTTTTTTTTATTATCCCATAGGCCTCTTCATTTAGGTTGGAAGCATTTTTTTTATATGTGATTGAGTGAGACTCGTTAATTTTTTGAGGATTTTCATATCTATGCTCATGAGACTATAGTGACTTATAGTCATAGAAATATTAAATACATTTAAATATATATTGCAGACAAACTATTAAATATGATTTGACTTCTTTAATTCAGGTAGAGGTATCGATAGTATCTCTTTACTGTGCGTGCATTTTATAGTTATGATGGCTAGATATTTGTCCAAATTACCTAATGTGTTTAATTTTTTTAAAATATTTTTTCAAATTACCTAATGTGTTTAAATTATGGATGCAGAATTATTTTGGAGTTGTTTATGATATTCCTTCATTGTTTATGCTTCACTATAAGTGATCACTCTTTCATATTGAATAGTGTGAATCTGCGTCTTCTCTGTTTTTCTTGAGCAGATTATGTTATTTTCCCCAAAGTCTTTGGTGCCATTATTATTTGATATTTTTATGCTATGACTTATTGTTTTTCTTCTGTTTATTTTATGATTAATTTTCTCTTTTATCTCTAAACAAGAGTACAGACTATTGATTTGGGGGTTTTAGATCTCTGTGTGTTTCTTACTATGCATTTCCTTCTAAGTACATTTTTTCCTTGATGCAAAAATTTTAGTAAGTTGTGTTTTATTTTACCTTAAGTTTGTTTTTATTTTTCTTGAATGATTCTTTTGACCTAGGGATTATTTAGAAATACTTTATTTCATTTTTAGACACTAGATAATTTACTGTTATCTTTCTGTAGCTGGCTTCTAGTTTAATCTCACAGTTATTTGATAATATTGCATGACATTTTTTTAAGTCTGCATAGGTATGTTTTGGGCTCCCAGATTGCTCTGTTTTGGTTAACATTCAATGTGAGCTTAAGAATGTGTATTCTGCCATTGCTGGATGGAATCATCAAGCTTCATTATGAGGAACTTGATTGGTAGAGCTGCTTGTGTTATCTATCTCACTTCTGCTGAGGGTTGAACCTGGGCAATGAGCATGCTGGGCCAGTGTCCCTGCCCTCTTCACACCATCTCACTCTCAGTGACGATGCCATTGGCCTCCTCTTTCCACTCCTCCAATGGTTGTTGCAACATCGTTCTCTTAATGTCTCCACCCACCCCTTTTGACTATTGAATTCTCTCTTTGTATGAGTTAGATAAGGAGGATAAGCTACTCCTCATGCAGATGGGATGAGGTTCTGGTAGAGCTGGCTTTGTGTAGAAGATATTTCAGATAATTCACAAGGATGATTTTCTCCTCCAACATTCCAGAACAATGAGGGATCGTTCCTCAATTGTTGGAGGAAGGGTTGCTTGTTGGTTCCTGGCCACGTGGCTCGCTTACACTTGAAATAATCACATAGAAACCATATTAATTAAGTCACTACTTGGCCTGTTAGCTCCAGATTTTTATTGGCTAACTCTTATATTAATTTAACCCATTTCTATTAATCTGTGTGTCATCATGTGGCAGTGGCTTACCAGAAAATTTTTGGCATGTCTGACTCTGGCTGTGGCTAAATGGCTTCTCTCCAACTCTGCTCTTCTTTCTCCCAGCATACAGCCTAGCTTTCCCTGCCTAGTTCTGTTCTTCCCTGCCATAGGCTTAAAGCAGTTTTTTTATTCATTAACCAATAAAAGCAACACACAGACAGAAGGATCTCCCATACTCCTCAATGTTCTCTTTGAGAACGTTGTCAAATTGCTACAGGCAATACCCGCAGAAAGATGCCAGCTGGTAATACCTCCACTAACCCTGGACTCCAATTTCTCTCCATTAACAGTCTTCCTGTGTCCCCTGGGTTCACTGAGCACAGCACAGATAGGGCCAGTGAAAGACATTTCTGTTCTTGTGTGGATTTTCATTACAAGCAGATATGATTTTGTAATCAGCAAAAGGCAATAAAGGCATGGCCATATTCCAGATGAAATGAGTCGAGGGTGGACAAGACAGCTCAGGGGCATGCCCACCCCCAAGGATGTAAGCTCCTCCCCGTAACAGCAGGTCCACGGGATCTGCTTCCTCTTATTCTAGTTGATATTCAGCCTCCTGAAGTTGAAAATGACCACTTAAGCATTTCTGCTAGCATATGACTCAAAAGTTGTTTCTTCAAGAGAACAGCTTTTGCTGCAACTCTCTTCAATGCACCTGTCCTCAGCATTCAGAAGCAGAGAAGTTTGCCCCATGACTTCGATTGCTAACAGTTCCAAGAAAAACCACCGATTTCCAGTTTTTTACAACTTCTTCCTAAAGCAAGAATGAGAGTGACCACTCCCAAGTTCAGGCACACAGAGCTAACGTGAGAAGCATCCCATCATTTTCTTTTTTGTCTTTCCTCGATTGTCACCTTTTCTTGTTTCCCCTCTGCCCCATGGACTTGAAGACCTGAAGTTATTCTTTCCGGGCTCTCTTCCATTGACACGGTTTCTTTCTGCTGTGCTGTGAGTTTCTCAGCTAACATCCACTGTCTGCTTTCACCCCCCTTGTTCTCTGTGAGCACAGCAGCTGCCACAACTGGTGCCCAACGTGGGTACTGCTGTGCCGCTCACCCATGTAAGACGCTGCACTGAATCTGAACCCATTGCCTTTGAGGGGAGTTGAGGTAGAGAGGTTCTCAGGTGTTTTCGTTATCTATCATTCCCACTGCCTGGAATACACTCTCCTCCTGAGACTTCACTTCCTTATGGTGTGGTTATTCTTGAAGTCTCAGGACAGAATCCATACGCCACTTTGCATGCCTTCTTTTTTTGAAACAGCTTCCTTCAGTGTACCCCAGGCTAGACTCAAACCCATGACACTGAAGCCTCCACCTGCTAAGTTCTGATATCACTAGACACTTTTTGATATTCTAGACACGTTTTGTTGTTGTTTTAGGCATTCACCCCTTCCTCCATAAGTCTTGTCAGAATTTAAAATGTAAAATTTACCACATAGCTCTTTTATTAGACTGTAAAGCCTCAAAACAAAATTACTGCTTTTTAAATTGTTTTGCAGTTCTGGGGTGAAACATAGGACCCTGCTCATATTAGGCAAGCATTCTCCTGTTGAGCTTCATCCCCATGCAGCAACCGTGACTTGCGGTTCAGTTCCAGATTGCCAGAGTCTAAAAATACTATCTCAACCACGGAGTTCATCAGAACACACACACACACACACACACACACACACACACACACACACACACACACGAAACACGCACAAGCCCCCACCTATACACATGCAGAGATAAAATAGAAAAGAAGTCAAGAAGTCTGAAAACTGATGGGAAGTATTCTGACTACTCGGATAGAGCCCTGGAGAGTGTGCTGCCCATTGAATAGATATTTGAACAGCATGTTAGGAGGGGCAGGGAGCTCTCTCTAGAGACGCAATTCATTACATGCGCTTTAGTGACTGTGACCTCCTTCCAGGTACAGAAAGCCTCATGGCAGCTGAGTATCATGGAGCAGAATGCGAAATGATTGCGAACGAGCTTTAGGCAGATCAAGAATGAATGCTTGTTAGGGTTTTAATGCAGCCCTACCAGGGCATGGCCCTTTGAATAAGTATTAAAATTGCAATGTGCAAGTTTTTATTTAATTAAGAGGATAGAAATTTATTTTTTTCCTCTAGAAATTTAAGTGTTTTTTTTTTTTTGTTTGTTTCAGTCTGTAAATAAAATAAGTTAAGTGCTGGCTGGAAGCTTGCTGGCTGGATCAGTTATTCTGGGTGGTTGTCCCTGAGAAGTACAATGCCTTGGTGGTCCAGGAAGTTGCCCTAGTGAGAAGCTATGAATCTATCCCTTCTAATGAACTTCTTCTTTCAATCACAAGGGAACTTGTGCTTGACCTTGACATAGAAATATAAATATGCTTTCATTGACTTTATTGCTACCTCAATTCCTTAGTGTCAATGTGAGAGGTATGTGAGGATGGGCCACCCTTTCTCAGGCATCTTTTAGTCTGTGAGTCTCGGATTTAGTGTAGTTCTAAATAGGCTGAAATCTGAAGCAAGAGATTGAAGGTGGATAATGGTTTCATTTAAGTAACCTTATAAAACATTTAAGATTCAAAAGCCATTTAAATTCATTCACAGACTGCTGGTTTGTTTCTTATTAGATGAGTAAATTTCTCGTTCTTTCACTTCACTGACTATAAGGTAGTAGAACACGAAATACAGTAAGAATTTTGCTTGGTTAGAACTTTTTTTATGTTATTGGTGTGGAAGGTACTTCTGTCTATCGCTTTTATTGGTTAACGAATAAAGAACTGCTTTGAGCCTATGACAGGGATGAACAGAACTAGGTGGGGAAAGCTAGGCTGTGTGCTGGGAGAAAGAAGGGCAGAGTCAGAGCGGTGCCATGCAGCCCCCGCCGGAGCCAGATGAAACATTAGCCAGTAAGCCACAGCCATGTGATGATACACAGATTAATATAAATGCGTTAAATTAACATGTAAGAGTTAGCCAATAAGAAGCTAGAGCTAATAGATTAATCAGAACTTGCATTAATTAAATCACTGATTTCGGGGCTAAGTGGCCAGGAACCAACAAGCAGCCCTCCCTCCTACAGATTGGCGCCAATGTGGTTGACTAAAATTTACTTAAAATGTGAGAGGGCTTGAAAAGGAATTCTAGACACAAAAAACAGAGTTTAACACAGCTTCTTGCTGTTTGCTGGCAGCATGCTGCACATCTTTTAAGAGAGGTTTTCCTGACACAGTAGAAGCAGGAAAAAAGCTGTGCCATTTTGAAATGCCAGCTTTCTGGGCCATGATGACAACAAAAACTCTGACTCTTTCAGGCAGGAGGTCCGGCTATAGAGCATTTGAGTGGGATTTGTGAGCATATTGTTGCATCTTGCTTAATGGCGGCATGGACTGGCTATGTGCTTGAGAATGGGACTGTGGGTTTGGCTCTCAGAGGCAGCAAATGGCTCTGCCATGCTGGACTGTGCTGGGCAAGCAAGCAATGCCATATTACCTTTAGCAATGATGCAGCTTAAGTTTTTAAGAAGCACTTAGAAGTTTAAAAAGCTGTCCTGGTCAGAAAAGGCTTACAGATACACAATAAAAACAGATTTAGTTATAAAAGACTTCTAAATGGGTCATAGTGTTGGATAAATGTATGTAGGCTTGGGAGATAGATGAAAAAGAGTAGAGAGTTGGAAAAGAAGTAAATGGTTTAAAAATAAAACAAAGTCTTCAGATAAACAAAGTAACAGGGTAAAAAATAATAAGCCACATAAAGATGGAAAAAATTCACAGAGAATCTGGATTATGTATATTATTGTGTTTTCTATGAATTTTTTGTGAATGAGCTAAGTACAGAGAGACATTTTATTGTATGGGCTGCTAAGCTAAACGAACATATTTATTTCAAAGTTATCTTGAATTCAAAATTTGAGTCTAAGGATGTGGTTGCTTTGTAAAAGAGGTCCTTCCGTTGTTTTCACAGAGGATAAGAAACTGTGAAATCCTCCCAGACTAACGTAGTTAGTCTGAAAGTTTTTTTGTGAACACCATCCAAAAGAAAATACTTCACCCAATAAGCAGCAGGAAGCAGTTTGGAGAAACTGTGCCCATATTTCCAAATATTGCTTATAAATGTTTAGATTTAAAGGGGGATATGTTATAGAGATTTGCATTGGTATGGATATTGGTTTATTGGTACAAACTTAAGGTCAATTTTGTTATATGTATTTTTCTGCTCTTGATTAATGCATTATATTTGTGCAGCTTATTTAAAAATGTAATTTATAATTAAGAAATACAGGTTAATAAATAATCATTGATAATAGTCAAGCTTGTAGTCATGCTAGTTAGATTTTCTAGATGTACAGAGCTAGGTGGGGAGGACTGACTGAATGCTAGGAGAGAGAAGGGCTGAGTGAGGTGAAGTCATGTAGCCCTGCCCAAGATAGATACTAGAAACTATATGCAGTAAGCCACAGCCATGTGATGATACACAGATTAATAGAATTGTGTTAAATTAACATGTAAGAAGCTAGAGCTAATGGCCCAAGCAGGGTTTTAATTAATATGTTTTTTGTGTTATTATTTAGGGCCTAAGCAGCCATTTTTTTTGCAGGTCCTGCATGTCCAATTCATCAAGCAGTTTAGGTGAGAGCAGTTTCTTTCCCAAAAGGCTATCAGACTCCATAAGGAGCCTCTTCAGTGCCCATCTTCCTCTTGAAGTAGCTTGGTGCTG
>LOEQ01004252.1:26795-47374 GCA_001685075.1 Bramus lutescens
ATGCCATATTCTGAAGGTCTCTGAAAGATTTGAAGAATACCTAACTGAAATATACCTCTATAATTCTAGAAAAATCTAACTAACATGACTACAAGCTTGACTATTATAGATGATTATCTACTAACTTATATTTTTAAATTATACATTACATTTTTAAATGAGCTACACAAACACAGTACCTTAATCAAGATCAGAAATACATACAACAAAATTGACCTTAAATTTATATTAATAAATCAAAATCCATATCAATGCAAATTATTCATATCTCCCTTTAAATCAAAACAAACATTTATAGACAATATTTGGGAATATGGGCGTGGTTTCTCCAAACTTCTTCCTGCTGTTTATTGGGCAAAGTAATTTTCTGAAGGGTATTCAAGGCAACATTTCAGGGTGTCTTGGTCCATCAAACCATACTAGTCTGGAAGCAATCCACAGGTTCTCATCCTCTCTGGAAACAAGAGAAGTACCTCTTTTCCAAAGCAACATATCCTTAGACCCTAATTTGGAAGTCATGATACTTTATGACTTTATAATACACATGCTGGTTTAGCTTAGCAGCCCATACAATGAAATGTCTCTCTGTACTTAGCTCATTCACAGTCAAAAAATGGAAAAATAACACAATAATATACATAATTCAGACTCTGTAAATTTTCTTTTTTTATGTGGCTTGTTTTTCTTTATACCTTTTAATCTATGACTGTTTGTACTCTGTATCTTTAAAGACTTTACCCTTTTTTAAATCATTTATTCTATGTCTCTCTATACTCTTTTTGTTCTTTCTTCCAAGCCTACCCACATTTATCCAACACTATGACTCATCTGGATTTGTCTTTATTGCATATTTGTAATTCTTTACTGTCTAGGAGCACTTTTTAAAATGCTAAGTGCTTTTTAAAAACTTAAGCTGTGCCGTTACTAGTGTATATACAGTACTTCCTGCTTGTCCTGCCCAGTCCAGCATGGTGGAGCTTCTCATGTCTGTAGGCCGTGAGCACCACCCCACTTCCAGGCACACAGCTGGTCCACGTTGCCACCAAGCAAGCCACAGCACACTGCTCACAAACCCCATCCGAATGCTTAGTTTCCCAAAAGAATTAGAGTTCATGCTAGCAGTACGGACCATGGCTGGGAAGCTGCCATTTTCAAACCAAGTGGGTGCTACCAGTGAATCAGTAAAACCTCTCTTAAAGGAGACACAGCATGCCACCCTAAGCAAAGCCCATTTGGAAAAAAAAAATTTGGTTAAACTTATTTTTTAGTGTCTAGAATTCCTTTTCAAGCCCCCTCAGGTTTTATGTGGATGTAGTTACCCATGTTGGTGTGCCAGTTTGTTGCAAGGAGGGCTGCTTGTTGGTTCCTGGCTCAGACCTGAAATAATCACACAGGAATGGTATTAATTAAATCACTGCTTGGCCCATTAGCTCTAGCTTCTTATTAGCTAACTCTTACATATTAATTTAACCCATTTCTATTGATCTGTGTATTGCCACATGGCAGTGGCTTGCCGGAAAAGTTTTGGCATAACTGACTCTGGCATCAACTCCATGGCTTCTCTCTGACTCTGCCCTTCTTCCTCCCAGCAATCATCTTAGTTTTCCCTGCCTAGCTAAGTTCTGCCCTGCTACAGGTCCAAAGCAGTTCTTTATTCATTAACCAATACAAGAAACACACAGACAGAAAGACCTCCCACACCACCTTTATGCCAGCCTGTACTCATTTTTAAATGAAAATTATATTTATATATTTGTTTACTTAGCTGTGTATGTGTGTATGTGTTCGTGTGCATGTGAACATGTGTCTGGGTGCTATAGTATCTATGTGGAAGTCAGCAGGAGTTGCTAGCCTGTTCTCTTTTTCCATCATGTTGGTCCCAAAGGAATGAATGCAGTTCTTCAGGCTGGTGGCAAGAGCTTTTAATGGCTCAGCCGTGTTGCTAGACCCTCATTTTGTGATCCGGAACTTGAATACAAGAGTTTTCGATATGCCTGAGTGTGTGGATGTCCTCTCAACTCTTTACACATCACTTTATAGTATACCACACTACCTTCCAAAGTTCCATTCTTCTTGCTTGCTTTGATACTAATATATCACAGTTTTCTCCACCTCTGCGGAATTTGGTTACATTACAGCTCAAAATAAATTGTCTTCCTAATGGTGAAACTTAAGTGAGAGTTTCGGAAGGGCTGGGGTCTGGGGTCAGTGTTTACAGTCATCCTGTAACCAAACCCAGCTCCAGACCAACTAATGAGCTAGTTTCTATTCACTGAAACCAAATCTGTTATGAAAACGTACTGACAAGGGAGCATCCCTATAAACCGGGCAGACATACTGAAGTCATGAACTGTGCTCCCAGTGCGGGTACCATAAACTTCGTAATGAATAACACCCTTTGAATGTCTGGACAAGGAAGGTGCCTCGCTCCAGGAGGCATGCTTTCCTTTCTGTAACCAAACTGTGCTCAGCTGATATTTGAAGCCTGACTTCACACTCTCCAGAGCTCCTCTTTGATCTCACACAGTTTAGTTAAATTGACTCTGATATGTTTGCAGATTGGAGTGGGGGTTAGAGAAATGTGGGGGTGGGGTGTGAGCCCATGTGTTTCTCTTCCTCTGGAAATTTGCCAGTATTTGTCCTCTAAGGAAAGAAGATTTTCTTGGCTGGTTTGATTGACGGATGGTCCGAAGCAATACCTGTGCAGCTATTGCCTTTAAATGCTTTGGGAACGAGGATCAAGGAAAAGCTACAAAGTTGGATACAATTTGACCAGTGAAATGTAGGCGGGAAGCCCATAAGAAATGTGGGCCAGAAGCAGGAAACACAGTAACAATTGAGTCATGGCCTCCAAGCATGGGAAAAGGGGGTTATTACTTCTCCAGACACACATAAGAGAATATGTTATACTGTAGTTTTCTTGTGTGAATATTGAACCTGCAAAGAAAACGCTTCTCACTTGAGTTTGTCTGACTGAAAACATCAATAGAAATTATGAAGTATTTTCTGGGGTATTGATATCAAAGTAATTTTTGTACTGCTCTTTGTTTAATTCAGTATTTCAATGCTTTTACATATAAGAAATATTTCTTGGTTATATCTTATATGCTTCAGTACTAGACATTTGATGTTCTAAATGTAGTCCTTAAAAGTCATGACACATCACTTACCCCCTTAGCAGTTGGGGTTGGGCAATCTTCTAATATATCTGAGTCTCAGTATTTCCTCATACAAAATAGAGACAATATTAATGCCTTGAAAGCGGCTGAGTGCATGCATGCCACATACTTAACACAGTGCCTGGAATTTCAGAAAGCCTCTTTATTATCTGCTCTGGGCTTTCTTTCTACTAAAGCAGTTAGCTTTCTCCCAGCAGAGGAAGGTCAACATTAAAACGAAAGGAACATTTTTTTTTCAAATTTATTTATGAAGCATTTGTGAATGTGAATAAATGAATATAAAAATCTGTAGTCTTAAAGTCTGCATTCTCACTTGGTATTATTTCTTATTTTAAATGACCAGGGACAAAACTTGCTTACATACAGATCCTCTTGACTTTAGAAAGTACAGCTAGAAGACATTTTGTTGTTGTTGTTTTGTTTTGTTTTTCGAGATAGGGTTTCTCTGTAGCTTTGGAGCTTGTCTTGGAACTAGCTCTGTAGACCAGGCTGGCCTCGAACTCATAGAGATCCATCTGCCTCTGCCTCTTGAGAGCTGGGATTAAAGGCATGTGCCACTACCACCCAGCTAGAAGACATTCTTAGGATAAAGGATGATATAGAAAATTGTGTTTCCGCTTTTAACCTCTGAGTCACAACTAATAAAATATAAATCATATGAGCCATCTCAGACATATCCTATACCTTCAGTTTATCCTTCATTACTTTCTTTTAATTTAAATTGGAGACAAGGGTTGTGCAAACAATTTCTCTCATTACTGATTTTCCTTATGTCAAAAGTAGAATGTGACAAAATTGTCCTTTTTTTTTAGATTGTTCCTTTTTGCTAGGAGTGCTAAGAAAAGTTTGGGAATGACTTTCAGAGAAACATTTTTAATTGTTTTTAATTTATCTAAAAACAAGCTAAAAAGTTTAATTAACAGGCTCCAAGTAATAGTTAGACCATCATTCCTGTGCTATCAGCTTTCACTTTTATTTACGACGTATGTCCCCTTGTGTCTCCTTTATACCCGGGCCCACTATCACTAATATTTCTGTGATATGTGACTAAACCTAAGTGTAAAGTTAGCACCTGCAATCAATGCAAATTAATGATTTCTTTAAAAACAATTTCAATCAGGAAAGCAGCTTTGTAGTTGAAAATCCCATGCTGGCCCCAGAGTGGGAGTGTTTCCAGCCTCTGCTTAAATCCAAAAAAATGCTGCAATCTTCTGGCACAGGCTCACTGTAATGCTTTAAAAACAATTTAGCAACTGTCATTGCTGTAATTACAGTAACTAATTACCATCCTTAGCAAACAAATAGCTTAACATAATACGCAAGCCGAATCAATTTTGAAGAAATGCAAATTCCAAAAGCGAAAAAGGGCATTTTGGCAAACCTGAAAGAGAAGCAGGAAAATAATACACTTTGTTTTATCTGCACATAATTCCCAGGGAATATCATATCATAAATATTTGCATTCAGTTCTTATCAGGACATTTGCATTTGCTTCTTATCAGTGCGCAGACCGGACTCTGCCAGATAGAGAGGGGAGCACCACACCACGCACATATTTCTAATGAATCACTTCTCAGGCCCAGAGAATATTTTGGTGGAACTTTATCACCCAGATGAAGAGGTCATTTGCTCTCCCGGTTGGTTTGTCTTGGAATTGTCTTGAGATTTTGATGTGATTCACCCGACGCAGCATTTGTTTATTTCTTTATTGCAGACAAACACAGTAAGGCGGTTGTTCTGCTCTTTTTAAACCAGAGAATTCCTTCCAAAGACTACTGTTCAAAGGACATGCCTCCCCCTTGCCTGCTACCTCTCCCCACTTGCTCCCCAACTTCTACACAACCCCAATTCAATTATTCCAAATTCTCCAGCAGGCTCAGCCATTTTTATTTTGTTGGAATCAGTAAGGAGGGTATAACCAAAGCTGAGAATAAAGTCCTACTCGACCGTCATTATCTTGAAATTTAGTGCCAAATTTTGTTGTAGCTCTGTGGGAGCACATTTGATTAGAGGCAGTATCCTTGGTCAGGGGACAGTGTAGATGACCACCCTTCTAATGGCTTTATCCAGGTAAACCCATTTCTTGAGTTATTATAAGTAATGATGCTCCTCAGCCATGAGCACACATTAGGTCAGTAAGAGCAATAATAGCAGCTTCTCTCAGATGTGAATGATAGCCAAGTCCTTTTAAAACCCTGAGTTATCTCACAAGACATCCATTATTCACTGGCTTGCTGTTGCTGTACCTAAGCTACTCAGAGTCCATGTCATTTTGGAAAGAGAAACAAGAAAAATTTTCTATGTTGTTTGGAGCCTTCCCGTTGGGTCTTGCCATTTAATTAAGCAAGATCAGTATTTGAACACTCTGATTGCATGAGGTTCAAATAGATAGTCCTATTATTTTCTTATGTAAAGCAAGGACAGATTGAGATACAAGAATCATGGCCATGCCAGTCAAGATCTCCATAGCAGTGTTATTATTACACAATTTCCTCTGTAATTTTATCATCTACTTGATATTATTGCACAAATTCTAAGGTCAAACTTCAAAGGAAGGCTCTGGATGGGATCAATCTGAGTACCAGGATTTCAATTTCCAATTATAAATTAAAATATAGGTATAATGGAAAAATTGTCATTATAATGGTAGCAAAAATGCATTTAATTGTGTTTCCTAGTAATTTTATTCATGAATATGGTCACTTAAACTTAATTTCACCTTTGCCCAAGAAGAATTTTGCTTCAGTTTACTTATTTAACACAAAAGAGAATGTCTGGCTTATTATGATTCAAATGATTGACACATTTCTGTTTGGATCCAGAAAATGTTATTTAAAATCACGTAAGGGTCCAAACGTTTTGTGAAACTTCATTCTTATAGCAGCAAAACAAGCTTCTGTTAAAATATTCATTTTAATTGTAATTTTTAAGAATTTGTAGCTTTTTGTCTTTCTTTGGGAAGAGTTGTTAATATAGTGTTAATATAGGCATTTTAAACCTTTTAAATTTTGACATAAATTATTTTCTTAAGAATTGTCTGCACACAGTTGCTCTTATTGTTTTTTCAAAACTCAGAGTCAAAATTTAAATAAATATTTCTCAACATCCTACTAAATCTCCCTTTTAAGACTGAAAAATGCTAAATACGAAACTAAAAGTTATGCATGGAAGGGAGGTTAGAATTTTGTGGCCCACTGAAAGAATCTTCCTGGAAAGGTTGTTTTTATCTGTGTTCAATTCTTATGTGTTCATGTTTAATTATGGGCACACAATATAAAAATATCCCTTAGAAAAAGATTAAGAACCTAGACAAAGGAATAGTACTGAAAACCTCTTTGTGGGATTCAATAATTCATCTGGAAAGGGCTCCATGTCTGTCTTTAATGTTTATCATTGTTTTGAGCTTTCTTGGAGGTGGGAAGAGCTTATAGTTAAGGGCCCATTATCAGGGTGAAGGGTGCAGGAAGTCCAAAATATTTATGTTTGTCCATGGCCCACAGACAGAAGACATTTCTCAGGAAAAGGGCTTTCTGATTAAGTGATTGAAGACACTCTGGTGTATTTTAATGGCTTCTTCTATCCAAGAGATAGCATCATCTTCGTCCTTATCGCTGCTCCAAGACTCACTTTAAACATTCTCCCATGCTCCTCCAGTTAGATGCTCCCCTCTCCCGGCTTCCTGTGTCCTCACTGCGACTCGTTTCATTTGTTTGCTTTCTCGTTTTTGTCAGCAGGTTGGGTGTAAAGAGGCACGTTTAACAGATAATTGAAAGGGCAGGCTTCGCAGAGTCAAATTCATCTGCGTGCCGTTCAGCCACAGTCACTTGGCGATAAAACATGGACGTGGAAAACATCAACTTGCACGTTGAGAAAGCTTAAGAACTCGCGATTGATGGACTGATGCTACAAGGGATGACCAAGAGCCATCTTTTGGCTTTTAAATGAAAGTCAATCAGGCTCCAAATAGAAGATATGCACTCAGATCAAACGCTTGACCAGAGCCTCCTCATAGGAAAAGTTTGCATTTCAAAGTCGTTTATCTCGCTTATGCCTGTCTCTAGGACTCCTCCTGTGGTTTTGAATTTCTGGTACCTCCGCATCACTCTGGCTCAAGTCAGGCAGGATTGGACACTTTGGAGAAGCCTTTATTATCATCTAGACTCATGTGGCTGCCTCCCATGTGCGCAGCCAGTTCCTTGGTCCCAGTGTTTGCATGGTTGTTTCTAGGCCTGTCCATGTTTTATGTATGCATGGCATTATAGTTTGCACCTGATGCACTTCTATAGAAAGGAACAATTTCATTCTATTTTCTCACTGCTGTTAACAAAAATGTCTGATGATGTGGGATTCCCCTCTGTGTGCTATAAATATGTTTTACTACCATTGGTTAATAAAGAAGCTGCTTTGGCCTATAGCAGGGTAGAATATAGTCATGCTGGAATAGATATAGATAGATAGATAGATAGATAGATAGATAGATAGATAGATAGAACAGAGTTAAAGAGACATCATGAAGCTGCTGAAGGAAAAAGACACCAGCCAAAACCTCAGGTAAGCCACAGCCTCGTGATGATACTGGTTTAATAATAAAAATGGTTTAATTTAAGATGTGAGAGCTAGCTAGAAGTATGCAGTAACCATTGGCCAAACAGTGTTGGAATTAACATATTTTCTGTGTGATTATTCAGGTCTGGGCAGCAGGGAAACCCATGAACAGTCTCCGTCTATAGTGCAGAACGTTTCTTAGGACAGAGTGAACAATTGTTAATTTCTTTTTATTAAGCGTATTAATTCATTAAAACTTTTAGAAAATAATTTTCACAAACACTATGGGATATGTACTAGTAATGTCAACATCCGGCCTAGAGGAGTTATAACGCCTGCAGCTAGTAAGCCCTGGAGCTAAGACAATGTCCTGTCAGCTTGGCTGACAGAGTTCTATTATTACTTGTTCTTAATAACCTTCTGTTTCACTGCATAATTCTTCAAATAATTTTGTTTTCATTAGATAACCATATGTTTTCATTCAACCATGAGCAGAAAGGGTATAACTGGGTATGGGGAAGTTTCGAGAGAAAATGATGTGACCCTTCTGGCTCTTTGTCAGAAGATGTGTTTTTTTCTTGGCCTTCGAGCTCCTTCCCTCTGGACCATTCAAAGTCTTTGTACATAGGAATCTCTGGAAACCCAGGTGGCAGCTGCAGTGTGGAAATTTTTCCCTTCTGCACGGAGAATGAACACTGCCAATTCTCCTCCCAGGGAGGGTAAGATAGAGAGATTTAGAAGTGATAGTCTTGAGGTATTCTGCAGACCAACACACAGACAGGGATGTGGGTAAAGGTTTCCAAAGGCAGGTTACAAAACTGCCCTTGAAGAAAGGGGAAAATGCACCCGTTGGAATGTCTGTGGCTGTCTTATTCTGAAAAGGAAAAAGAGAAAAAAAAAGAAAAGAAACACACACACATGTCATCTGATAAACTTTAGATTTGCTGACAACTACGAAAGATGAAGAAGCAAGGACAAAAAATAACATGGAGGACAACGTACTGGACCAGATTATGAAGGAACTGTTTTAGCAAAGGGTGTCATAGGAAGCTTTGTATTAACCAGTCAAATTATTTGTGGAGAGAGGGAGAGGGAGAGAAAGTGAGAAGGAGGAGAGAGGGAGAGAGAGAGGGAGAGAGAGAGAGGAAGAGAGGAAGAAGGGGGGATTGTGGGAGACATGCAGCATGATATCTCAGGCTTTAGGAAATAGATTGCCTGGAGTTTACAGCAAGGGCAAGCTACATTCCATGGTCAGCAAAGGCAAAAGTTCATGTGGCTCAGCAGAGAATCTTTGAAAAGTAGAAATCCGAACAATTTAATCACCAATGAGTGTACTAGAAAAGTAAAAACACAGTATTTACTCTCAACAGTTCAGCCACAGAGAATTGCTCCAGAGACACCCTGTAGATGCTGGGCATCTGTAGACATGGGTAACGAAGTATCGGCTCAGCCCGAGTCAGGAGAGGGAGGCAGGAAAAAACGTAAGAACGGCTGAGCTCAGTGTACACTTCAAAACGGTGCAACCCCAAGGACAGAGCTCTCCAGAAAGCAAGAAGCAAACATATAACTTGATCCACAAATGCTTCCATCCATATGACCCACACTAATGATAAATTCTTTAGATAAAATTTCCATGGCATATTGAGCAGGATGAATAGCTCTGGGATGGACACTGTTGAGCAAGGATGACTTAGAGACCCAAGTCAAGAGAGCTAACGAACTGCAAAGAAAACCCCATTAGTTTTACTAAAGTAAGGGTTCAAATATATTCACAATAGAAAGGCCTGGAATAGCAGAGCATCACAGTGCTAGGATTTGTTTGGAAATTATGATGATGAGAGCTTGCAAACCACAGACGGGTAACTGACCTGATTTTAAGAAGGAGAAATGGTATGATTCCTAAAGTTCCGTGGCTTAGTAAAATACTGTCAGATGCTCATTGTCTTTAGAAGCAGTAACCATAGTGGTTTATGAGTACCTATGTAAATATGTAGTGCTACGGGACCAACTTTGACTCATTATTGCTAGTTACACATTCCCTTCCTAAGTGAGACCCCTGCAGCCATGGCAGAAACACTGAAGCTGAAGTGTAGCTTGGGTTTCAGAAGAGATTTATTGGACAGAATAATTTAAGTCATCTTGGGCAAGATAGAGAATTCAAGTTGAATTAATTTGTCCAAGACATGCTTTATCCCACACTAATGGTTTAAATTCTTTTGTTTAATTCATAGTAGTCTTGTACTGTGTTTAAGTTTAAGAAACAGGAAAACTTATGTTCCCTGGGATTTTAGGCAGCACCGTAGTGTCTTGATGTGAGTACTAGGTAGAGATGAGCTCTCAGCTACTCAACTCTTGGGTCTATGGTCTGTTGTGTCCATATTGTCTTTCTTTGTGTCTTAAAACCTCCATTCTCATAAAGACAGGATTCTGGAGGGAGCAGATCAGACACTCCTGCTAAAGTTGTGCATTTCCAGAATTAAGGAATGTGATGTTTCAGTAATATATACCACAGGAAGCAAACTACTGGTATTTGTTAGCAAACATAGCTGATGTTGTATGTGGTCCCCCACCTTCCCTTGCTTGCTGAGAGTGTTGATTCTGCAAGCTGACAACTACTGCTGCTTCTGTAGGACTGCTCTTAGCTGAAGGAAACCCTCTGAAACAGACAGCTGAGAGCATAAGCCTATGTCTTTCAGAGGTAGCCCATAAATAAATGACTGACTTATACGAGATACAAAAAGTTTACCCTTGGCCTCAAAGTCCGGTCCATAATATATGATGGTTCATTTTTATAAGACTCTGTATGGTCTGAGGCTGAAGCTGGACTCCAGCAGAGATCACTTGTCTGTCTGGATCCTCTCTTTCCTTCTCCGTCTCTCCCTCCTTTTCCCCTGAAATATTCACTTGCATAGGTACTTCCCTCCGCACCTCTGTCTGTAGGGAATCTGGCATAAAGTATGTAGTCTTTCCCTTTACATAATGTCTTTTTATTCATCCTTACTTTTCAACTTTCATCATGATAAAAAAATGATATTTGTCTTCAGCAAAATACAATACTAGAACAACCCTGCCTATAGCAGAAAAGGAAATTTCAAATATTGACATTAAAGTTCGCTTTTGGCTCAATTATTGCTTTCTGGTTAGGTTTCAAGAGTTACCAGCGAGGTTTGTTTAAATTCAGATTTATGAGACCACTTCACATCCTCAGAGCCAAGGCAGTGAGCCTCTGAGGTCTTGCACCTTATCAATTCTTAGGTGTCCCTGTGAATAGAACTTGGAACACTTGGGATGGAATATGGTCACACTGACGGCAACGTTGTGGTTTTGATCTGCTTGAAGGCTACTGAGCTGAGTATAAAAATATAAACAACTATAAAACTATACACAAACTTTTCCCAGTCCAAGAATTCTATTCCAACCATACCAAATCTCTTAAATATTCATTGCCAGCATTCCCTCACTCTTATCTACTGAACATTGTTCAAGTTCAAGGTCAGCTCAACTCTGAGGAGGAAAGGACGTCAAAAGGCTACTACTGAGTAGCAGCTTCAATTGCCGGTGTAACACAGGCGTTCTTCATCTTGGAACCCTGGAAGTTGGTTGCTTGTTTGTTTCTGCAACGCTGTGACTTTGGTGACAAAAGAGACAAGATACCACAGTGGGACATGGAGAGGCTGTGGGAGACAGTCTCTCACTAGTGGAAAAAAAGGAATAAATAGAATTCCTCCCTGCTTGCAGTAAACATCTTCAGCGTTGTAATCTGAATGGCTGCCAACACTGACCTAAGTAACTGTGGAGTTAGTGCACTGGAATTTGCTCCTATTTCTGTCTTCTGAAGACAAAGGTCAGATCTAGGTGTGCTTAGCAAGACTTTCCTAGTTTGATTCACACTGACTGTCTTTCTCATTCTCTGTGGCTCTTAGGAGGAGAGAGGACCCACAAGTAGTGTATTTCATAGGGAAGATGTTAATTATCTTAAGTTAAAGTGTGATTGGATCTGATCATTTCCTTGCTGCTCCTCCTGCAAGCCAGACACATGAGGGCTTTTGCTGTGTGGTAGCTGTTGTTGGCTTACGTGCGCCAGTTAGAGATGGCTCTGAGGTGACCATTTGAAAGTCAGCATCAGACTAAGGTAAGAAAATTAGGCTGAGTACAATGTGTGACAACAATGCCCCCTTTGAAACAGTACCGCAGGAGCTCAAACCAAATAGTTCTTTCTTGGAGAAATCAAACCACGCATCTGGGATCTCCAGCCTCCAAATGTACAGCTCAGAAGGGTGTGGGATTGTCAGTGTGAGAAGGTGAAGTGGGCCAGGAATAATTTCCAGAGCTCTGCTTCCAGCTCCCTGATCCCTCTCCACCTGGGTAAGCCATCTGAGCTCGGCACGGTGACCCTGCCATCTGTCACATCCCTCTGGGTAGCAGCCGGCCTTTTGGCTAAGTTTTTTCACTGGAGGAGATCTGTTGGCAGCTCTGGGAACCTTCTGAACCCACCTGAGGGGGGGGGCATTTGTGGACACTGTGGAGGAATGCGCTTTAGGCATGAAAGGAAAGGGAAACACAATTTTTTTTTAAAAAGTGCCTTCTGATTTCCCTTGAACGAGACCGTTTCTATTACTAACTCTCTCCTAGGAGGCAAATAAGAGGAGTTGGCATCACAATGGCATTAGAATGCAGGCAGTGAGCACGTGCTATAGTTAAAGAAACTACCACTCCCCATCTCCATGACATGTGGAAGTCAGTAATCAAAGCAGACTCTATTTGAGAAATGAGTACATAGCTACATAATTGTTTCTATACAAGGCCACACAGTGTCTAAAATGGCTTAGTGTAAAGCTCTGTGTGTAGATTATATTTACATGCATATGCATCGAACTTTGCACATTGGCATACCAGTAATTCATGTATGTTCACAGAGGTGCTTCTATGTGTGTATGGTGTGACTATATATCTACATGTCAGTTCTTGTGGCTGGGCATGTGATTGTGCACAGAGATGCACATGCATGTATTTGTGCACATATATATGAATATGGATAGCCTGATGTTCCAAGTGCAGGTGAACATGGGATTTTTAAAAAATAGTTAAGAACAACTTGTTATCCAAGACTCATAATTTTTCCTGACCTTTGCCCATACAGGAAGTGCAAACATTCTATTGGCTTTAAATGAGATCTACATCACATGTCTGATTTTTCTCTAGAGCTTTGTTTAGTTGAGAGTTAAAACTTGGTGCCTGTCATTCACAGGTCCAAATTACCTTTCCAGTTGATCTCCTTCCCTCCCACATTCATCCTCCAAAGAACAGGGATTATTCACTCTCCTTGCTCAAGCCATGCTTCCGTGAGTTTCCTTATTTTCTACCCTTTACCTAGAATACTTTTAATATTAGCGTAGTGATAGTGGTTTTGACAAATACATTTAAAAATGCCACCAGAATAAAAGTTTCTCTTTTCTTTGTAGTTAGCAGTGGTTTAGGTATCCTGGTCAGCAGGAAGAAAAGAAAATTATGGAGGACATTTCTGCATCTTTACGCAAAGACCACTGCCCCATCATTTCCATTCCATCCACTGTGAAAACCAGCCAGACAACACAGGGGCTGGAAAATACTGTGTCTGGTGAGTTAACCAGTGAGAGCGCTCAGCCCATAGAAGTGCTTGCTCTCAAGACTGACAACTGGAGGTCAGTCCCCGGATCCCAATGGATGGAAGTTAATCTCTGGCATCCACATGAGCGCTGTGATATAAGCATTTGTGTGCACACATGTGTTGGAGCACACACACACACACACACACACACACACACACANTTGGAGCACACACACACACACACACACACACACACACATACACGCTACCCCTTGTGGACTACCATAGTTTCTTTACTGAAACAATTGATAATGGAAATCAGGCCTGTTTCGACCTAGAACGAAAGGCACAAGGTGGCCACTGATCAGTCTCTCTGCTGGAGCTCGGAGTGGATCCATTGCACTTCTTTCTGCCAAGTACAAAGCAGAGAGCCTGGCACAGGGAAGTTTGTATCTTCTCTATTTGTTGAACGAATAAGCAGATGAATTACTAAACTATATGAACTGGTTGGTGGAGGAAGTGTTCATGAGTCTCTAGATAGAATGAAACTTGTTTTTCCTCTCCTTTCTTGTCTTATTAAGTGACTTGAGATTGTCCCTTTGTCCTGTTGATGGACAAACAGAATGATCTCTTTGGTTCAGCCATCTGTGCTGCTGATTTACATGATTGGGAAGTTCTGAAACTTCTCTGGGCATTCCAATTCTCTTTGTCTTCTAGGGACTTGGGGACAGTTTTCCGCTTCCCCCCACCCCTGCTTCATGACTCACACAATCTGCATTTATTCGTCATCCACAAGGAATCTAGCAGTCACTTAGGACTGTGGAGACGGCAACCATTCATGAAACACCCTAGAGAATGACAGGTTTATTAAACCAACGCCCCAACTGTACTTTCAGAATGATAGGCCTGAGAGAATTCTTTCCCAGTAGCCCTCGCAGCTAGCAGCTTCCACCTTATGAAGGGGTTACATGTCCATGGTGGTGTCATTTGGCATTCTCACTAATCTATGTGACCATGAAAACTCAGGAATTTATCAGCTTGTCTGGGATCAGAAAATCATGAACACCGTGTTGCCGTCAGCCGCTCTGAGTTAGCCCATCTGTATTTGTCTTTACTGTAAACTGTGATGCTGATTCTGCTTGGAGCTAAGTGATTATCCCCCATCCCCTACTTTCTGCCTCTGGTGAAACCCATGCAGAGGAGCCCAGTGACCATAAGAATTTGTTCATTGGTTTGTGTCTTTATTAAACATTTAGTAAGCACATTTTATATTCTACGCGCTTCTCTAAGTGGTAGGGTACAGCCCTAAGCAGTATAGTCAAGATGCTTGTCCCCTTTGGTCTCACTGTCCCACGGAAGGCAGGGAGGGGGAATTCAGAAAGTAAAAAAATTCAAATTCTGTATTTAATGGCAAGGCAGCTGCAGCCATTCTCCTTACACCCATTGCAAAGAGAAAGAAGCTCATAGGAAGCCACCTACCAGGACTTTTTGGCTATGGCCCAAGACCTAGAAACTATGGTACTGTTATTTTAACTGTTAAATAACTCGTTTCAAAATCATTGTACATTCGGAATGATGATAATGATGATGTGGTGGTGGTCGTGGTGGTAGGGTGTGTGTATGTTTACCATACAAAGTCCATGCACTTTGAAAAGCACATACACAACTCAGATTCTGATAGAAGGTCCTGTTCATATAAGAAATGAGCCAGTGGCTCTGGGATCAAATAATAATAGCATATATGTATATAATTTATATAATTAATGCCTGCCTGTTCTATTTAAAGTACTGCAAGGATAGTGATTTATTTGATCTTCTTACCAATCCTGTGTGATAACTGCTGTTGTTGTATGCATTTCACTGAAATAATTCAAAGCACAGAAAGACCACGCAGGTTCCCTAAAGACCTCTGGGTTCTGACTGTATCCTAACCCTTGCATTATCTGAGAGATGACTTACACGGATCTGAGATAGTGGGATACCAATGACAAAGTGGTATACAAAGTATTCCTCAGCATTTTCCATCCATAGAGAGAAGGGAACTCGTGGTTCTACATTGGAGGGTTGCTTTAAATAGCATATGAGATCATACATCATGCTCAGCAAAGCACACATAAGGAGAAGAGGATCACCTAATGAGGCCGAGTGACACATGACTGTGTATGTAAAGACATAATACATGGATGCTGTAGGCACCCAATAAATTGAGCTATTGTGAGTATCCTGATCGTGGTTAGTTGGTTGGGACAAAATAATAAGTAATGAGTTAGTCAAGCGGAATGAAGGGAGGCAGTGAAAAGTGTTCTGAAAGAGGGAAGGACACTGTTGAAAATATGACAGTAAAGGAAAGCATAGTGACAGTTACTTTCTAAAAATTGTTTTTATTGAGCTATATATTTTTTCCACTCTCCTCCCTCCCATCCCCCCTTCTACCTTCTCCCATGATCCCCATACTCCCAATTTTCTCAGGAGATCTTGATTTTTTCTACTTCCCATGTAGATTAGATTCATGTGTGTTTCCCTTAACGGTCTCTTTGTTCTCTTTGTTGTCTAGGTTCTCCGGGATTGTGAATTGTAGGCTGTTTTCTGTTGTTGTTGCTTATTTGTTTTTTTCTCCTTTATGTCTAAAAGCCACTTATCAGTGAGTACAGATGATATTTGTCTTCCTGGGTCTGGGTTACCTCACTCAATATGATTTTATCTTGATTTAGAGTCTCCCTCTGTTAGGTCAGGCTGAACTTGAACTCATAATGAAGACCAGTGTAGTCTCAAATTTGTGCTGATCCTCCTGCCTCAGCCTTCCTCTGAGTGCTGGGATTATAGAAATATCTTGGCTATGGATTATGTCATTGTGTAGTTTGTAGTTTCTTTTCTTGGGCAACTGGGCGCTATTATCTCTGCTACTGGGTGGAAAAGCCAGGCAAGTGCTCTGTTTAGAATTTCCAGGGAGTCAATAGCAGCTTAGCTTTCCCTTTGAGGGTAACGTGGTGATGATATTTAACCAGCATTGTAGCTGATGCAGCAGCCTTACAAACACGGTCTTGCTGACATCTTCAGCACCCACAGAAGCAGTTATGATCAGTTGCGGTAGCAATGTTGTCAGTGGCTAGTGGGGCTGAATGCAGTAACCTGGCCACAACTGAATTCTCGTGCATCCAGTGTGGTCTCATAGGATCATGATGAGAGAAGAAACTCCTGACTCTGGTTAGGACATTATTAGACTTGTCAACAAACAACCCCAGGTTTCTCATTGAAACTGGCCAATTGACCACCTATGTTTATTTTTATTTTCTACATGAACTTCAGTAAATGGCAGGGCAGATATAAATACAAACAGAAGAGATTATAAGAGGAGATGGCAGAAGGTGTAAGGCATGTCCAGAAAGAGTTGCAAAGCAGCAAAATAAATGCTAAAAGACTGGAGGGANGAGGGAGGGAGGGAGGAGAAAAGGTTGGCAGTTAGTGTTTGTGCATGTGGTGTAAAAGCCAAGAAGGGACAACGTGTAACTTACTTCATGTCCTTCTGGGAGTCAGGCATTGGAGGTAGCCTGTATTCTTCAAGGTAGGAATGGAGGCATGGGTTCAGTGTGAGTTTGCTTTCAGCTTTAAATCAAATGATAACATTCTTTCACTTCCTCCTTCATCCAAGCCTAAGACTGGAGATTTCATTTCTGGGAATGGTGCCCCAGAGGATGGAGAATCCTTGCATTAGGTAGAGCAGAGGGAGGGTAGGTGTCACATAAACACAAGGGGATTAAGTGAGGGCTTCATGCTGGAAAGGAAACCTCAGACCTCTTTCTCCACGTTCCCACAGCACTAGCAGCAGCTCCTACAGACAAGAGAGCAAGGGTTTTTTCTCCAAGCAAAGGAGCCACTCAAGAGAAAAATGACCTACGGACTTGTGAGATTTCCACAACCCTGGAGGTCAGTGAGAATAACCCTCAAGCCAGTTCCCTTATTGAAACTCACCGTTGGACAAGTACTACCTGTGTCCTTTGTGCACAGATGACTTCAACCAGGTTTTAAATACTTGCTAAAAAAAAGAGAGAGACCAAGAGATAAAGCTGTAATGCAAAAGACAGCAAAACAAACAAAAATAGGAAGAAAGGAAGACAGTTGATAAGGAGATTGGATTAGAGTTGAAGACCTGCCAGAGATACTGTATTTTGCATTCTAAGGAGATACAAGGGAAGTCCCAGCGTTTAGGGCATATGGCCAGGATACCGTGCGTGTGTTCTGAGAATGAACTCTTATTATTTATTCCTTAAAGTGGAAGCAGATATTAAAAGTCCAACATAAAGATGAGTGATATACTTGGGAAGATCTTCCAGAGGAAGTAAAAAGATGAAAAGCCAAAACTGAAAAATAAAGGAGAATATGATAGGTAAGTCATAAAATTATTCTAGGGGTTCACTCTTATTTTTGTTTAAGAAAAGAGAGAAAATAGAAAGCGGTAGAAGAAGAAGGAGAGGAGAGATGGAGGGGGGATAAAGAAAGGAGAAAACAATGAGGTAGAAAAGTTACTACAAATTATATGAAGAAAATGATTTGAGAGAAAATAAATCATTAAAGAGACAATAAAAGAACATTCTTAAGAACCAAAGGGTAATGGTATCCATTCAAAAATGTTTATTTTTGTTCTCTAGATATGTTTGCTTGCATGTGTGTGTGTGCATCACATACATGCATGGTGCCGGTGGAGACCAGAAGAGGACATCGGATCCTCTGGATCTGTAACTGGAGTTACATATGGCTATGAGCTGTCATGTGGATGGTTGCAATTAAAGTTGGATCCTCTGCAAAAGCAGCCAGTGCTCATAACCACTGACCCATCATTCTAGCCGTGGATAATGACATTTAGGTCTGCCAGCCTTACCAAGTCGTCACCAGCCTGTAGAGAGGTCCTTCAGATATAGACTACTCAGAACAGAAGTCTATGAAATTCAGAGCAGCAGACTTAAAGGGGGGAACCTACGATGACTCTAGAGAGAAATGTGCGAATGAGATTATCACAGGGTCACAAAGAAAGACGGGAGGAGGCATTAACATGGCTTCAGTCTTTGGAGCATCAGCCTCACTAGCTCCATGGCAATGCGATGATACCTGCCAAATCCAAGGACAAAGTCTAGAAAGTCATCCTCACCAAAGCTGTCAATCCTCAACATTAAACATAAGAAAGCCCAGCTAAATAAAGTCTCAGAAACCCAACATTGCTCCTTGGAAGCACCTCAGAAAGCCAGCAAAGGGAGTCCCGTGGTAAGTACTGCAGAGAGTCTTAGAAGGTCAGGAGGGGGCAAGCTGGAGGTGGTTCAAGGTCAACCACACAGAGTAGATAAGGAAAGCTACCTAGAGCCATTGTCTTATTTTCTACAGCCCATATACAACCAAGGGAAGCTCTTTATACCCAGAAAATATGCTGATTGAAATATCATCTCTGGGAAGTTTGTTCTAAAGACACTAATTGATATTGTTTGAAGAAGTGTAAGTGTCTGTCATGAAAACTGTTTTAACAGCGGGCTTGTTTTCTTCTTTAGTTTGTTTAACTTGGCAGAGCATTCCCTCCCCCCTTTAGAAATCCTCCTATTTTGATTTATGAATGTTTTCAAATTTTTAAGATTCTCCAAACCGTTGTTTCACCTGTAAGTAGAGAGATAGCTTGCTTGGCTAACTGCCTTGTGTGACTCGGTGCCAGGCAATGAATAATGCCATGTTCAATACTCTAAATTTGTGTTCCAAATTCTGAATTTCCAATGAGCTGCATGGAACACTACTGATAAGTGGCTGATTTTCCCTGTAAGGATTGTCTTATTTTAAACTTCAAATGTAGTTGCCTTACTGTATGTAAGGTAATTTCGAATGGATTTTAGAGTGGAGCTAAAGACTATTCAGACTTTGCTAAACCCAGAATATGGAAGAAACGTGCTAATGAAAGAGGTCATCTTATCTTAGAGGCCTTAAATCTTCACAGCAGCATCCAGCACCATTTTCTTCCCGAAAGGCGCTAGCCAAACTTCAAGAGAAACCTTGAGTGCACTCTTCTGCTGCAGTCGCTGGTATTCACCTCAAAGAATTCCTATGTGTTGAAAAATAAAAAACATGCTGGAGAACATGGAACTTGAGCTGAGGTTATAATAAAGAAGAACAGGGAGACCAGATATCCCTTCTGCATTGAATAAAGCTCAACTGAAAACTAAAAATTTCCATTGAACTTAAAAGTGTTATTCACCTGGCCTTTCTTTCAGTGAATTCCTGCTCCCCCAAGGCTGTGCTCTAAGTACCAGAGAAATATAAAAAATGCTCCTCAAAAACCTCTTCCAGAATAAGCTGGAGGGAGGAAGGTCAATAGCTCCTTCTCAGATGATGTCTCTACATACCCTGCCTCCTTTGTCAACCCGAGCAGCATTAATTTCTCTTATTTTTCATTGCAGTCAGTGAAGGGCCTGACTAAAGCTGAGTTTGCACAGACCATTCACGTTTCTAGAGAGTAGGTAGCTTGGGCCCATGTTTAAAAATTTTTCACTGGCTTCGGTTGACAAGATCACTGCTTACTCTTCCTTGTCTCTACAGAATTATCAATTCTTTAAAAGTCAACAGCTGAGTCTTTGATTATTATTGTTTTAAAGAATTAAGTGTTTATTGTTTAAAATACTTTCAATTTTATTAGGCACTGGCTTCATACCCAACATGGCTTGACATAAAGGTACACAGGATTGACTTTTGGTGGATTTAGGGATCATTATTTTGGGACAAGGATTATGTTAAATATTTGATATTTTTGATAGAGTTTTTTTTTGATAGGACATGCAAGATTCTTTTCTTGCTTGTGCCTGAGCATTGTGGGACATTTTAACACCACCAGACTGTTAGAATAAAACTTATGATAGCTTCTTGCAGCTCTTAGACTGGGAGAAAACAAACAACCTCCGTTAAACAAGTTAAAAAAAAACAAAAAAAAACAAAAAAAACCCCATCATATTGAGTGAGGTAACCTGATGAGGGATTTCCCTCTGTATGCAGTGATTATCACTAGTTAATAAAGGACAGCTTTGGACCTATAGCAGGGCAGGGAAAACTAAACTGAATGCTGGAAGAAAGAAGAACAGAGTCAGAGAGAAGCCAAGTAGCTCCACCAGAGACAGACACCAGAACTTTACCTAGTAAGCCACAGTCCACATGGTGATGTACAGATTAATGGATATGGGTTAAATTAATATGTAAGAGTTAGCCAATAAGAAGCTAGACCTAATAGGCCAAGCAGTGTTTTAAAT
>LOEQ01004252.1:47429-63471 GCA_001685075.1 Bramus lutescens
TAACCCAGACCCAGAAAGACAATTATCACATGTACTCACTCATAAGTGGTTTCAGACATAAAACAAAGAAAACCAGCTTAAACATCACAATCCCAGAGAACCTAGACAACAATGAAGACCCTAAGAGAGACATATGTAGATCTAATCTACATGGGAAGTAGAAAAAGACAAGCGCTCCTGAGTAAATTGGGAGCATGGGGATAATGAGAGAGGGTTGAAGGGGAGGGGAGAGGCATGGAGGGGAGCAGAGAATGATGTAGAGCTCAATAAAATCAATTTTAAAAAAGAAAAAAAAGACAAGTTACCAGTGAAAGTACTGCTCACTGGTCAGAGCTGAGAAGCCCACTAGGGCTGTCTTGCATGCTGAGCTGAGAGAGACCAATTCACAGGCTTTTCTTCCCAAAGTAATTGGCTGGATGTACTTACTGTCATCCCTCTGGTAAGAGCAGGAAGACTATTTAAAGAGAATTAAATGAGAGCAAAGACCACATCACATTTTCTGTTGACCCGGAAAATGGAGGACGGGTAAGAGGCAGATGGACAGATGGACAAAACCTGCCATGAGCTTACTGAGGAAGAACCAGGATGGCCCAGTTTCCTTTGGGCCTACTTGTGAGGAACAGCTTCTACAACACAGGCTAACGAAACCAAAGGATAAGCTACTCATTTTGGGAAGAGTGTTAGCATTCATCCTAGGAACAGACTTGTCCAGGGAGCTACAGTTTTCCACAGAGATGTTACGAGCCCCTTGGATGGGGATGGTAGGTAGGTGTGGGGACCTCTGAGGGTAATCATGTTGCCGTAGCTGGGGCAGGATGACAAATGTCAGTGGCATGGAAGCCCTTGGACAGTGAGAGATACAGAGTCGGCAGATGGGGAGGGTGGGTGTCTATAGGGCACAGCAGAAATGGCCAGCCCTAGCAGCCTTGTCAAGGGTTCAGTTGGTTACTGTGGACCAGAACATGCAGGGGTTGCAGCAAACATGGTGAACAGGTCTGTTTCCCAAACTGATGTCTGGCTGATGTTGAGCATGTTTTGTTGTGCCAACTAGAGGGGTGGGAGGTGCATGAAAAATTAAGACTCAAAGTTTATCAGCCATGAGGTTGGGAGCTGGGGAAAAAACATTTACGTCAAAGCAGCTGAAGAATGGAACTGTAGACACCCCTGGTCCAGTCCTCACTTAGCTATATAGTTTTAGAAGCTACAAATGAAGCACTCCGTCTGAGACATGGCTTGTAACAAGAACTCATTTCTTCCTTCCAAATGTGACTGCCAAGACCACCTACCTCTGAGACAGGTATCAGAGGCTATGTCTGATATTCTGTATAATGAGGCATAAACCAAGCAGGGAGAAGCCTTGGGACTTAAAGAGCTTGCTTCAATGAGTGGGGCTTACTGGGTAAGGAACAGGAGGAAGGCAGCTTCAAGGTCTGAGGTCACAGCTGAGGAGCTGAAGGAGGGTGGAGCCATAGACCAAAGGCACTGCGAAAACCTGGTTCAAATCCCTGTTGAGCTTTTGCCTTTTGGACTATTGCTTACACACACATGAACCCACACACATGTGCATACATACACACACAGAGACAGGCACACAAACCTTTTTTTAGATTATATTAGTAGATTAGAATTGCAAGAGACCAAAGGATTCTTTATGAAAACAACGAGAAAAGAGCAGAAAGAGAATGAGCAGAGCATATAATATTTAAGAAGAAAAAATTACAAAACCAAACTAAAAGAGCGTAGGCACAATCTCATAATCTAAGTATCTGAAAAGGAAGCTATAGGGAGTGACTCCAAGTATCTTGTACATCATCAGCTGGCAATTAGTCAGGGTAGAGGTGACAGAGTTAAATTAAATTACCCAATAGTGTAAATTGTGTGATATCATGAAAAGGCCCTTCTAGGAAACCCTCTGTGTTTAAACCAGAAATAAAACAGTGTGGGTGGACAGCCCTGTAGAGATTCTATTCTGTTTTAGACCAAAAATTTTATCTGTTGAGTTTTATAAAAATAGCCAAGTGTCAGAAATTTTTATTTTTTTGGCTACTTTAGTATGTGTGCATGTTTCTCTCTCTCTCTCTCTCTCTCTCTCTCTCTGTGTGTGTATGTGTGTGTGTGTATTATGGCACTATGTACACAATCTCTCTCTCTCTCTCTCTCTCTCTCTCTCTCTCTCTCTCTCTGTATGTTGACATATGAATGCCACTGAGTTCTTCTGAGGTCGGGGGATGACACTTGGAGTTGATTCCCATCATCCCCTTTGTTTGAAGAAGTCTCTTTTGATGTTCCTATAGCTGTGCTGTCGCCTCTAGAACAGCTGGTCTGTGAGCACCAGGACTTTATTCCTGTCTCCATCTCCCCTCTCACTGCAGGGTGCTAGGATTACAGATGTGTGCTAACACAGCATTCTTCTGACATGAATTCTGAGAATCTGAACTGATGCTGGGCTTGCTGGGCAAGTGCTTTTAGATACTGAGCCATGTCCTTGGCTTCCTGTTTTGTTTTGTTTGTTTGTTGGCTTTTTTTTTTCTGAGATGGGGTCTCAGGTTGCCCAGGTTGACTTTAAAGACTGTAGAAGAATTCTCCTGACTTAGCCTAATATCATGCTGCTTAATTGGCAGTCCACATTCTTCTCTAAATTTCTCATAATAAAACAAAGATGTGTGTGTAGAGGGGGTGGACTTGGCAAAAGCAAGGCCATCTTTTAGCCTTGTCTTGCCCCTGTGGAAGTGGGAAGTGGGAGAAGCCTGCTTTAGAGACCTACAATATGTAAGACTGTGCAGAGCTCCACGTGGAATTCTCGATCCAAGAAAACCCTTCCTTTCAGGGCAAGAAGCAACATATGTGCGGGGAGTTTACTGGGAAAACACACATTCAGTTCACCGCCATCTTGGCTGGGGTGCATTATGAAGTTTCTACTGTATGCTCAGAAAATACAGTAAAAGGGAACTGGTCTTCCACACAGGCCAGTGTGTGTCCATCCTGATTGACAAAGAACGAACTATCACACCTTTTTTTTTTCTGTCCATGGAAATCTTTGTACTAGAAGAACCCTGAAATAGAGAAGTTGATCAAGTTAAAACCGCACCAAGAGTCTGCAAAATGCGAGTCTCTAAGAATAGTGGCCTTTATTCTTAGAGATTCAAGAACTGTTATGGTTGAACTCAGAAGAATAATGAAAAAAATGGAAGAAGTGGTAGTAGATTTTTCTTGAAATTTCTAATAGGTAGGAAACTAGATTCTCCATCTTAAAGAGAAACATTTGCATTAAGAATGCTTGGTCCAAAGCGTTGGGAAATACTACATTGGATTATTCAATTTCTAGTTTATGAGCATTTAGGAGTAAAATTAGTGATGACTTAGAAATTCCACCACAACCTCTCCAGAGTCTTCTTATTGCTCTTATTTTCCAATACCTTCATTAAATCATGAGAAATTATGAAGGAAACTCTTTAGACAGGGCCTTGACAGATCTCATATTAATTCTGGTGTTTAAGAGGGGCTATGATAAGTGTGGCTGGAGAGAGCTGGCTTTGATTACTCTTCTCTCCATGGTAGAGTGATCAGAAAGAAAATGAACGCCAGAGTAAGGAAAGGCATCCAATGCGTGTCTGGGTTTTCCTCCTTGTCCGAGAAGGTGCCATAAAATATAAGGCTCCAGAATTTCAAGTGACAAGACCCTCGAGGGAAAGCTTCATATGAAGAGTGACAGATTCAAGATCAAAGAGAATGTGACCAAATGGAATAGTAGATCAGCAAGTGAAGACCAGAGGCTCACAAACTTGGATTCAATGGGAGGTAATTCATGGTGTTATAGTGAGTGCAGTTTGAAACTAATTTTTTTTTTGGTTGGTTCATCAAGAAGTCTTACAATATTCTAGGCATTCTAGGCATGGGTCAGATCATTATTCTGTAACCCAGGCAGGCCTGGAACTCATTCTCCTTCTGCCTCAACATCTCAGTTGCTGAGTTATAGGCACTGTATATCGTGTCTGCCTTGGGATCTAATTGCTGATGTCAAGCAACTGACCATTGTCTACTTTATAAGACATGGATGTTGTACATCATTAGCCGTTAGGTACTGCGTCATTAGGAGAGCTAAGTCCATGCAGCGAGACCTTAAATCTCACTGGAGTTAGTTCCAGGATCTCCTTTACTGAGTGAGCACACAAATATTCAGAATCCTAGAGAGACTTTTAGGTCATCATTCTAAGAGATATATTCCATGGGAAAAATGGCGGAGGGAAATGCGTGCAAGGAAAATGCAGTGGCAGCTTGCCAGCACACAAGGAGCTAGTCATAGTGACACACAGGAATGTCGTTCAATGAATAAAGGCAGAAGAACGAAGGAGGTGTAGGGATGGATGCAGCTCACTTGGTAGAGTGCTTGTCTAGCATGCATGAAGCCCGAATTTGATCAACAACATCTCATAAAAGTGGTGGTAGTGGTACATGCCTGTAATTCCCCCAACCAGAAGGAATCAAAAGTTGGGTCCTCCTTATTGCCATAGCAAATTTGAAGCCAGTCTGGACTATATGAGACCCTGAGACAATAAAAGGCCTTAGTGATGGGCCATTGATACAAAACAGTTTTGTTGTGCTTTGGGTGGACCCTGGGTTTAGACTTTCCAGTGAGGACCAGCAGCATTCTCAAATCTTGCTATTGGTAAATCAGTTAGTTTCTAGTGGGAACTGTCTTCTTCTTTGCTGTGTATTCCTGGTGGGGCTACAAATCAGGGCCCCACACCTTTCCCCAGTAAGTATGGGCAAGTGGCCCAAATTGCTGACAGGACTCAATCTGAAGTTTCAGTGTCAACAGTGTAGGATGCAAGAATAGGTGAGGGCACAGAAAAGACAGCCTTATCTCATTTCTCAGCTCAATAAGAGGGCTGGCTGTCATGGATCTGACTTTTCAGAACCTGGTTCTGCTGTTTAGATTATTCAACCTTCTAAGGAAGTGACTTTCTGCCAGAAGAAAAGACATCTATCCATGTTTTGAGCTTTAAACATGCTACGAATGAAAACCCACCTCAAGTTTTTTTCTGAGAAAAAAAAAGTCTGAGTCTGACCTCTAGTCTGAGCCCTGTGGGACCCCACCTCGAGGATACCGTCCTCACTGAATCTTCAGGACACGCGTGTACATCTTCATCGATGGTGCTGTGTGATATGAATGGTTAGTTCCTATACAGCGCTCTTGCTTTCTTAGGAATTGCATCAGATCCAAGGGGCCTTTCTCAATCCACTTATTCGCACTCCAAATTCACGGAAAATTGCTTTTCTCAAGTGGGAGAGGGCGGTCTGAAGCCAGCAATATCTGGCTTCATGCACGGTGTGGTGGAGACTGGCAGAGGCGTGACATGTCGTCTTTCAGGTGCATTGGACACCCCTCCAGCTGTTTCATTTTTCTATTCATCCTTCCTCCTTCCCTCCTCACTTTCTCCTCTGCCTCCACCTTTCCTCACATCTTTCCTTATGTGTTTTGACACATCGCTAGCCAAGAAGGGCTGACCTCAAACTTTCCGGCCTCTGCTTTCCCCCACTCCCGGGTGCCACACTGCCATGCCGACCTCTTCTGGCTGCTCTCAACAGCACAAAGAAGCCATCAGTTTCTGTAAAAAAGCCATGACACATGAGCAAGACTACTTGCCGTCATCTAAATTTTATCCTGAGGTAAATCTCTGCAGCCCAATCTTGACACCACGTAATTGGAACACAGTATTTGACCTTGTTGTAAATTAATAAATAAATGCATAAACCTCTTCTACTGACATACATTCTAATGCATGCCATATTCTGATATTGTTGCTCTCAGTGCTTCTTTCTTTTAAAAGACACATGAAAAGAAGTAACAAATGGTCAATACACGTAACGTAAATATTTCTGAAGATCCTGCCTGCCATATTTCCAACTAAAATATTTTGAATAAAGAACATGGTTCCAATACAGATGCTGCAATGATTCCTGACTCTAACGCAAGGATGAGAAAAGATCTGGCCTCTGCATTGATGGAGAAGCAAACAAGCTATTATTATATCAATAGTCACGATGAAGAACAGGCATGCCCAGTGCCATTAACGCATGGAAGCACACACTTGTCAGCCTAGGAGGAATTTTCTGGAATTGGAAGGACTTGGAGATGAAGAAGGAGTCCTACCGGCTAGGGGCAGCACAGGGAATCAGGCAGACCTCGCTGGGTGTGTGGATGTGTGTCCCTATCCTGTCATTTCCTGCCTTGCTCTTGTATCCCCTTTGGGATCTGGAAAGGTTGCATTTATTTTATTTTATTTTTTTACATTGTGAAATTCATGTGAGACAGAAAGAATCTCTTTTGTCAGTTTTCTGAAACATAGAATAATTCATTTTTTCCCCTCTAGGAACATTCTCTTCTGAGCTTGAATTTAAATCTTTCCCTAATTGATCTGTTTTGTAAATTTTGGTTACTATGACAATAAATTGATTCACTTCAAAAGCTAGTAACAGCAGATTGTCTCCTCTGTTCTCTTTGTTGGGAATGCTACAATAGGTAAAATGTCAACACTAACCAGGAAAATTCCAGAGTTGGGGAAAAATGGTGCAGGAGTTTGGCAAGACAAGATACATTCTAGAATTTAATCTCTGGTGAATAGAGAAGGCCTATTAATTTATTTCACATGAAACACCAGACAAATAGGCTTAAGGATGATAACCTTTATTTGATTATCATCTAATTTTATTCATCAATTCAAATCACTATTTATTGAGATTCTACTATGAGTCAAGAACTACCCTAAGCACTAGAAATAAAAAGATGAATTAAGCAAAGTGTCTGCCCGATAAAGATGCATTACCTTAAAAACCCTGAATTTTTGTAGGCTCAGTGGAGGACATTAATGTCAGGAAAATGTGATGATGCCAATGACAGAGAGGTTTCCTTTCGCTTATTTAGAATACCATAAAAAAAGGGAAGACTGTACGTGTGAAAGACACTCTTCAATGCACTTACCTGAAGAGTGCCCGGCAAACAGTGCCCTAGAGGTAAGTATAGCACTCAAAACCATTACCTGATGGTAACAATGTCTTCACCACCAGGACGGAGTGCTCGCTCTCCTGAATTACTTTCCCTGAAAAGGGGATGTCAGTAGATTGCCAGACAACACTTTTATGCCTCCGTGAAGACCTACCTTGACTTTGAGTCCCACATGTGTCCACATAGATTCCATCACTGCCATTAGTATAATGTTGACAAACCTGTTCTCTTTTGAGGCTGAGTTTTTTCACCTGCAAAAGAGGCCAATTACAGCATCTTTTCTGAAGATTAAATGGATGAATATTTGTAAAAGTCTTAGAATAGAGTCTAGCACATAGTGAGTGGATATGTATGTGTGCACACACTCAATTAAATAGGCATTGTGCCCAAAGGGCAATAATAAGCTCTTTGAAGGAGGAAGTCAGAGCAAGAATCTAGATTTCAGTTAGTGAGAATTCATCATTTTGAGTAAGAATATACATTTATTGCTATCTTTAGATCTTGAGCATTTTGGGCTTCTGAAAACTTACTCAAACCACCGCATAAATAAAAAATTAATACCCTAAGACAGAAAGATCAATTAGAAGCATTAACAATTCAGCAATTACAAAAATGGATCTTGAGCAACTGAAAGATGACAGAGAAGAGCAGGCTGCAAGGCTAATTTCTCGTCTTTACGTTGGACCACAGGATGGGCTGTAAGGACAGAGAGGGTGTTTTGTCGAGGTGGAAAGAATGCGGGCATTGTTGCTGACTTCCGCTCTTCATTAGTGGAACCCAGATGAGGAAAGTTTGACCCTACCAACTTCCTGTCTTGCTTTTGTCATGTGCTCCCAATTCACTAGCTGTGATTTTGGTGAGCATTCACACCTCCGTTGCAATAGGAAAATCACTGAACAGATGACCTTCCAAATGGCAGAATACTGACAGAGGAAGGGGTATGCCTGTCGCAGTGATGGCGCACACTGATCTTAACTTTATTGGAAGCATCATTGTGTTCCTCGGCACAAGGAAAAGCAATACTTTAAATCTTCCCCATGCAATAATGAGAGGCTGTAGTCCTGTAGGAAATTGGAATCTGGGAGTCACAGGATGGGTCAAGAGAGCAGTTCCTCTTCTGAGGAGCCTGGGTGGAAAGAAAAATACCAGCATTGTGCTGGAGGTCTAATGAGATGCCACCACGGGGGCTCCCTGCTGAACTCCTACACTACCTGCTGAATGCTGCAGGAAACCTTGCAGGTGTAGGTGGCTGTGCAGAAGTTAATTGACAAATTGGGGACAAGCCTGAATAGTCTTGAATTTAAGGCTGGAATACGGATATTTTATCAAGGCTCCTAAAGTCATTTGGATTTTCCTCAGAGACGAGATCATCATAAAACACCCGTTTTTTTTTCCTTTGAAAATGTGTCTCATATACCATCCATAAGGCCATTGAATTCTTATCAATTTATAAGCAGAGAAGTGTGTGATGTGTGTATATGAGCGTGCTAAGCCCCTTGCCAGTGCAGGAGTTGAATGTTTTAGCTTGTTTTAAGTCTTTGCAGAACGATTTAAAAATGATTAAACACAACAGACATGAATTTGTTGGCTTGTATTCGCCAAATGACTTTGGGTTTTCTTCTTTCAGAATAAAAAAAAGCTGTATAAAAAATTACCAGTGGGTTGCCCTCTCCCAACTTTGCTATTGTTTATTTTTTTTCCTTTTTTGTTTGTGTGTTTTGAGGTTGGGGGTTATCTATGACTCAATGGCAAGCTCCAGTTCAATCAATTTAGAAGGAACTTTTCGGGCTGAGTTATTTTTAAATGCCTGAAAATGAGGGAGCCGTAAATGGAAATCTAATCACAGCTTAACCTGTAGTCATGCAAACAGTCAACTATGAAATCAAATGAGCTTCCCATCCTCTTAACCCATTAATGTTTGCTGACTGGCTGGGTGGCTCAGACATCATTTTTCAAAGAACAGGAAAAGGGAAAGCCCCGTATCTGGATGGGGATAGGAAGGAGCTGGGGCTGCGGAAGCTCAGAAGGAAACATCAGGGATATAGCAATTTCCTCCTAGGCACAATGTGAGCTTACAATGTGCATCTCTCTCCCCTCGTTGCACGGGGCTCGTGGATTTCTGCAGCAGCGTCCCTAGTAAACACCAAGCAAAAGACTGTATTGGTCTAGCTAAAATAAAATGGATTTTTAAATTTTTTTTTTGGCATTTCGGCTTCAACTTCTGCCATCCTTGTTGATCCACACAGCTTTGGAGTTTTGCGTCTACTTGAAAAGTCTGTGTAACCTTCCCTGGCTCTCTCCTCAGCCCGCCCCTCCCTTCCAGTTTGACAGAATTCTGTAATGCCCACTGCCTGCTGCGTTTTCCTTGTCTTTTTACTGTGCGTCTTTTGTCCGACACATTTCAGGATCCCTCTTCCCATTCCTTAGTCTGACCTCACCTTGATTTTATTAGGATCCCTAGGGCTAAACTCGCAACCAAAAAGGTGTGCAGAAGGCTGGGAAAAAAATGCTTGTCTAAATGTTTAAGGCTCACATTGTTGAATATATTTGTGAAAGAAATAGAGGAACTGCCTGCCTGCCTGCCTGTCTGTTTCTTTCTCTTACATGCACACACACACACACACACACACACACACACAGCACACACTGATCTGTGTTGCTTGTCTTACTTTTGATTTTGTGCTTAGGTCCCTTCGGAGAAGACAGGCATTCCACTGTTATTGACAATAAACCAACTATTGCAAAAATTACAGTTAAGTTGATATGCCCTACTTTGTTAAACCACCGAGGTTCCTTTAATACCTCCTAAACTGTAAGCATGAATGTAGATAAACGCGGAAAAGTTTTGAGATAAGTAAGGAAGGTCTACTTTGGCAGTCAGTGAGAGACATGTTGGACTACTTCGTCTCTCAGTAGAACAAGGCAAGTGTGTCAAACGCTGCTTTGGTGCCAAGCAATAATCGTCCCCAAATTGCTTCCTGAAGTTGGCCTTGGCCTCTTTCTGGAAAATTTACCTCCAGTGTCTGAGAATAAAAACTCTTCAAACACACACACACACACATACATGTGTGCACACACGCACATGCACAGGCACAGGCACAAGTACACACACGCACATGCACATGCATACATAAAAACACAAAACACACAAAGGGAGATGCAGGGAGGAAATGTTTGTATCTTTTGCTTTTGTTGGGTCTGGAGCCTTGCGTCCTGTCCCTTCTTCAGGTGCTCTGAAAAAGACAAATTGGCACCAGAGCCCTCGTCCAGAACTCACACCCTCTGCCCATGCTCAGGGCAGGAAGTAGTCTGTGTGCCTTGCCACTCCGTCCCATGACATACCACAAAGTTCAAGAAAATTTAGAGTTGATTTTTAAAGGAAGAAAATAAAGTGGGAAAAAGAAGACACCATTCTCTTTCGATAGCTGCCATTGTTCTGTATTTCATCATGCTGTGTACAACTGACCAACTCACCCGTTGTAAGCCCCATGAAACATCCACACTGAAGGAGGAACCTTGGATTAGGGCGAGCATTATCAGTTCTGACTTTCATGACTCACTTTCGAAGCTGATATAAGACATGACTAAGGTCTTATTTGACTTCACCTTCTAGATGTGTTATCTCTAACTATTTAATAATAATACCAACAATGAGCTAGCAGCTGTTTCTGTTCCATATTACATTCTGATGGAACTCAAAGGCCTTTTTAAATATTGTGAACATGCCACAAACTATTTTGTTCCATTTTTAATATTTGTAAGAGCAATGCATTGTTTTGCCATTAATATCCGTCAAACAGGGGACATTTGGTTGAAAATGAAGAAAAGATTTATTAAATTTAGTTTTAATTCTATTCATGAGCCTGAAATACCTATAGGAATATGAAAAAGACTAATGTCTCCATGTTTGGGAAAACGATTTTCAAGGTGCCAAACAGAAAAGTGTAATTTAAATTGACCCATTAAATGATTATATTATTTGTGTACTAGAATCTAATATATTTTATAAAACTATGGAGCTGTTTCAGTAACAACCTGCCAAGCTGTATATATTGTTCCTAATTAACTTTTTCAAATGTACATGCAGGAAGGTGAGGTTATAGAATTATCCAAGGAGTAGGGTGTCCACATTTCAGAGCCCTGGTCCAGAGAAACGTGACGAGCCTTTGCATGTCTAATCTCACAACTTGTCCATGACNCCTTTTTAAATATTGTGAACATGCCACAAACTATTTTGTTCCATTTTTAATATTTGTAAGAGCAATGCATTGTTTTGCCATTAATATCCGTCAAACAGGGGACATTTGGTTGAAAATGAAGAAAAGATTTATTAAATTTAGTTTTAATTCTATTCATGAGCCTGAAATACCTATAGGAATATGAAAAAGACTAATGTCTCCATGTTTGGGAAAACGATTTTCAAGGTGCCAAACAGAAAAGTGTAATTTAAATTGACCCATTAAATGATTATATTATTTGTGTACTAGAATCTAATATATTTTATAAAACTATGGAGCTGTTTCAGTAACAACCTGCCAAGCTGTATATATTGTTCCTAATTAACTTTTTCAAATGTACATGCAGGAAGGTGAGGTTATAGAATTATCCAAGGAGTAGGGTGTCCACATTTCAGAGCCCTGGTCCAGAGAAACGTGACGAGCCTTTGCATGTCTAATCTCACAACTTGTCCATGACTAGCAAAAGCTAAAATAAGCAAGGAGAGGAAACTCACTTAGAGAGGACTCCAAGCTAACTTTCGGAGATATGCTTGGGAACACACCCATTTCTTTGTTATGTTCTGCTGCTAAGTGAACAACATAAACGCATTGAAACTCACCTCTACAGTCTCTGCCAAGGAATGGGAAAACAGCGGGCACATGTTTTCTATTTTTTTCAAATATGCAATTTCTTTCTATTGTTGGTAACTGCTCTGTACAATAGCCCTGATCGTTCCTATTCGACTGGACAGACTGCTTGATAATGCTACAAAATATTTAATTTTATGGCTCTTTTTAATCCCCTTATACTAGTAGATTGTGAATTTCTGAAGGGCAGGAATAATGCCCTGGTAATCTTTAAACTGAAACAATACAAGAAAAATGTGTTTTTTAGCAAATGACTTGAAGATAATTTATACATCTGATTGTGTTTATCTTTGAAAACAAACTATCAAAACATTCTGGGGTACTTATTTTATGCTTGCCAAATAAGATTGCATATATTTAAGTATATGTGAAGTTTCGTGATGTATAAATTGTGTATATAATATATATGTATAATGAAACAGTTAAATTAATAAATTAATATAGACACTACTTCAGATTATCTTATTTTTGTGAAAGCCTTGAAGATCTGGTTGGATAGTAATTACTCTTTACTATACTTATTCTGTTGTACAGTAGATCTCTGATTTATTATTTCTGTCTAACTGAACATTTTTTATTTTTTAAATTAAAAGTACTCTATGAGAATTTTATGTTTATTATGTGCTTTGATCAAATTCATTCACTCCCTCACTTCTAGTTTCTCTGCCAGAATCTCCACTGATTGTCCCTCCCAGCGTCATGTGTTCTGCTTTTAAAGCCACGTACACAGGCAGGGACATAACCTCATCCAGTGGAGGATGGGTAGTCCCTCAGTGGTCTCATCTCTGAAGAGAATTGACAATGCCTCCCCCAGTGGCCATCAATTGCCAATAGCTCTTCTCTTAAGGGCGCGACTTCTCGAGTCCTTCTCCACCCATGCTGGAGCGTGGGCTAGCCTTGTCTGCTGCAGTTCTTGCCCAGGCAGTCACAAAGGCTATGGGTTTACGTAACAGGCGTGTCATGCCTTCCAAATATTGCAGCTGTCCACTACCTCTGGTCTAGCTCTTGCCATATTTCTAATGGCTCTTCTGTAATGACACCCGAGGGGAAGGGCGTGACACAGATGTTACATGTAGGGTTGACTAGGTCATAGTCCCTTATTCTCTGTATGTTTGCTGTCAAATTCTGTATTAATCACCATCTACTACAAAAAGAAGCTTCTTTTATGAAAGTTGAGAGATACACTAGTCTACGAGCATAAAGATAAGAACTTATGGACAGTTTAATACTAAGTCAGTTTAGCAGAATAACAGGTTCCCCTCTAGGGCTTGTGACTTGCCCAGCAGTGGGGTTTGGTCTCAGTACAAAACATCAGTTCTCTCTTGAACAGGCTTTAAATACAATAAAACTGTTGGTTATTCCTATAACATTCAAGCCACTGTTGTTGCATCAGAGAGGACATCTTGCCTGGATATTTTATAGTTATTATTATAGCTCTCAGAGTTCACATTTGGGTAAGAATACTAATGATTTGAGAGCATGAACCTTCCAGCACTGTGATGGCTCACTTCCAGGTTGGCACTAGCTTGATATCTTGTGACTCAAGTATATGGTATCTTCAGTGATGGAGTTTTACCTTCTAGTTCTGGAGGGTAACCAAGAGCATTGGCAAGAGCCTGTCATGTTTGTGGGGAGATCTGTGGGCAACATCCCAAGAGAGGTAACCACAGGCCTAACACTGGGCTTTTTGTTTGCTAGGCTGGTGTTTAGTAAATGAATTTGCCTTCATCATATGTAGTAATAAGGGGAGCGGGCCCTGCTTTTCGTCCAGCCCAGCTCCCGCANCCAAGGCAGTTTCTTTATTAACCAATGAAAGTAACACATAGACAGATGACCCTCCTACATCAATCATAGGGTAATTACATTTACCACCGTTTTATGTATGTGTATGCCCATGCATATATGTTACATATGTATATGTATGTGTCATATGTGTGTACATGCATGCATGTTATACATATCTATGCATGCCATGTATGTGTATGTTATATGTGTATATGTATGTTACACACATGTATGTGTATGTGTGTTATATGTGTGCGTGTGTGTGTACTATGTTAGGAAGCTTCTACCGTAGCAGCTTTCCATATGGTCGTCTTAAGGGCCTTTGTAGTTAGCTGTCTTTCCTCACACTCCCTCCTTCACTCTGTCTTCCCAACTTCCACACCATTTAACCCTTTCTGTTCTATTATTTCCCTTCCCTCCTTCATGCCACCCGCATTCTCTCCTGGATCCCTCCCTATCCCTCTGTCACCTCATATGAGATCCACTCCTTATGCGGAAACTCTGATTTGAACACACCCATCCAAATCTCCCCAATCTAGTGTCTACAAATGTGAGAGGGCCTGTGGGACTTTCTTTCTGGGCGTGGCTGACTTCACTTAGAATGGTCTTTTTCAGTTCCATCCATCTCCTGTGCATTTTAATGGTCTTCACAGATAAATAGACTTTTGAATAATTTGACTGGAATCCTCTCTCTGTAATAATTTGTCTTGATTGTCAACGTCACAGGACTTGGCATCACTTAGGTTAGGGTTGGGGAGATGTCTCAATGGGCAAGATTCTTGGCTCACAAGCATGAGACCTGTGTTTGATGTCCATTATTTATGCAAAAGTTGAGCATGACAGAGCAGGTCTGTAACACAGTAGGCACCTATAACCCTAGGGCAGGAGTAGTAGAGTCAGGCTGACTCCAGGGCCTCCCTGGCCAGCCAGTTCAGCTGAGAGCAGAGCCCTGGTTTAGTGAGACCTTGTCTTAGATAGGGTCTTAGTGTCAGAGGACATCAGTATAACTCTCTAGCTTTTATGTATACATCTCTCTCTCTTTCTCATGCACACACACACACACACACACACACACACACACACTCCTCACACACAAGAAAGAAAGAAGCAGGATCAGGTTCTGGGGTAGTCTGTTGGGGCATTTTCTGAGATAATTAACTAAAGCAGGATGACATGCCCTCCTGCTCAGATGGAAAGAAGTGAAGGGAAGATCGGTCTGCAGGAGCCTGCCCCCATTTCTTTTTGAGTGAGCGAGGGATTGTATCCCTCCCTGCTGCTGCTGTTAGTCTAGCTCCTTCAGCTTCCAACACAGGGGTCCCTCCTGCTCATTCTCCAGAGAGCTTCGGGCTCTCAGTTCCATGTCATGCCCACTTGGGGATCCAGACTGAGCATCTCTGGGGTTTCAGCCTCTCCAATATGCAGACCCCCATGGCAGGAGTGCCGACCCCTGCTATGTAAGAAAATCTAACAAAGCACGTTACAAAGCTGATTACATTTTTATTTATTGCTTGTGTGTGAGGAGAGGGGCTTGAAAATACCACCATTCCAAAATGCACGTGTCAGGGAGGCCAGGAGTGTGGAGGAGGCCAGGAGTAAGTAGAGGAGTTTGTCTCTCCATGATGTTTGTTCAGCCCAAATTCATGTTGCCAGGTTTGGCTGCAAGTGGCCTCTTCTGTTGAGACATCTCATCAGACACATACATTCCATCCATCTATCTGTTCCTTCTGATCTGTTCCTCTAGGGAACCTTCTTTAATACACCACCCCCTTTTGCCTCTCCCTCAGCAACTGCTTTTGTATTCTCTGTCTATGACTTGGACTTTCTTCTTCTTCTTCATCTATTTACTTTACATACCAACGGCAGCCTCCCTCCTCATCCTCCCCTCCCAGTCTCTATCCCCTATTCCCCCCTCTACCCACACCCCTTCCTCTTCTGTCTCCATCCAGGAAAGGGCAGATTTCCTCCGAGTATCAATAAAATGTGGCCTATCAAGTTGTAATAAGACTGAACACTTCCCCATGTTTTAAGACTGGCCAAGGCAACCCAATATGAAGAGTAGGGTCCCAAAGCCAGTAAAAGAGTCAGAGACAGGTCCTTATTCCTGTGTTAGGAGCTCCATAAGAGGACCAAGCTACATAATGGTAACATATATGCAGAGGGCCTAGATCAGTCTCATGCAGGTTACCTGGTTGTTGGTCCACTCCCTATGAGTCGCTATGTGTAGTGCACCACACCCATCTGTGAACTGGGCAAGGGGCTGGAGATTGAAACACATAAAGACTCACAGAGAGAGACACAGGTCATCCTTGAAACAGGAATACCCCAAGAATGACCCCTTTATTGTGTCCAGGGGCAGCTTATATAGGGATCCTTAACTGCTAGCCAC
>LOEQ01004252.1:63506-115398 GCA_001685075.1 Bramus lutescens
ACTCCCCTGCCATCAGGAACTCCTGAGGGTCTTGTGCTCAGAGCAGCTGCAGGCTTTACAAGTTGTTTACCAGAAATTCAGGATCTGGGGGGTTCACAGCTCCCAACACGTATGAGCCCAGGCTAGTTGACCTTGTGAACCTTCCTGTGGTGTCCTTGATACCTCTGGCTCCTATACTCCTCTCTCCTCCTCTGTAGGATTCCTCAACTCCACTTAATATGATTTGGAATTTTAAAAATTCTACATGTAAGTGAGAGCAGAAACTATTTTTAAAAAACTGTAAAATATTGTTGTTTCTTTCTAATTGACCATATGGAAATGGAGTTTTCATTTGTTTGCTTTCATGATATAAAGAAAATAAACACTAGAAGATATTATTCTTAAGGGAAAAGCATGCTCTTTATATAGGAAGACAATATTGGTTAATTTTATTTGTAAGTCATTACTGAAGAGAAGACACTCACAAAATATTATTTTATATACATATATAGAGAGATAAATTAGACAGCGTTGTCAAGGAGCTGGGGGAGGTTGCTCAGGAGGCTGTTTCTCAACCTTGTGTGTTTTCCTTGGTGCTACAAATGTTGGTTTATCTTGAACCAACTTGCTTGAGCCTAATTACATAATTTCTGAAAGTCACCAGGATTAAGACCAAGGATGGTACTAGAAAGCTACACATGTAAGGGTCTCGAAGGAGGAGAAGGAGGAGGATCGGAAGGAGAGGAGGAGGAGGATTAGTGGGAGCTGAACCTTTCAGTGTTGCCATTGTCTTCAGTCATCTCTTCCGTTTTTGATGCACATGGGCAAATAATAAACAACTTTGATGAAACAGGTGGCAGTAAGCCAACAGAAGTAACATGGAAAACAGGTGACTCATCTTTACTCTCCTGTTTTGAACTCGCTACTCACGGGAACCTAGTGAGGTAGGTACCAAGCGTCTCCAGTGTCCAGACGTGGGACACAGTGGCTGAAAAGCACCAGTAAGGACGGGACTGCTGAACCAGCTGCTGGAGGTTTCCCTGGCTATGACCCTAGAACGAACAGTTTCATAGCTGACAGTGGAGAAGCTCTCCCTCCTGTGAACAAGTGCATCGGTAGGCCCCAATGTGGCAGACTGTCAAACGGCAGCACAGCTCTGTGCTCTTCTGTAGACAGTACTCTCGTCAGGGCAGTTTGCCCCTTTGCTAAGCTGGGGTGAAATCCATTCCCACTGCTTAAACCATGCTTGTGGCTTTGGGCCGTAGAATGATGGAAGGACCCCAGTGGGTCTGTGTTCAATGTCGGTCTCTCAAAGTCTTCAGTGTTTCTGTTAGCTCTCTTGGAGCCCAGCTCAGCACCACAGAAAGACATAAAAAGGCTTGAGTAAGCCTTCTAGATGATGAAAGTCCTTGGTGCCAGTGACTTTCAACACTCTGAACAGCAGCTAGGCAACATGAAAAATGTCACTACTGTGACTGCCTGTCTCCAGCTAGCCTCTGTCAGCTAAATGAGGACTCATAGAACCCAAAAGCAATCGGCTAAACCAGGTCCAGGTCAGCAGGGTCATAGAAAAGCCCTGAGCAATAACAAGAGCTTAGTTTGAAAATCTCTTTCTTTGGGGGCAGTCTTAGTATTAAACACAAGTTCATCAATAGAAAGTAAATATAATGAGCTACAAGAACAATCTGATCACTGTAGAACATCCTTAATTCCTGCAGTTATATAGGAGGAGCTTCCAACAAACTGATCTTTCTGTAATTTGACCAACACTTACCTTGGTGCTGTTGCGCAATGGACTGTACCCTGTCACTTATATTTTAAATAAATGCTGATTGGCCAGTAGCCAGGAAGGAAGTAGAGGCAGAGCAATGAAATTCTGGAAAGAGGGAAGTTTCAGTCTGCAGCCACGACCCAGCCTCAGAGGAAGCAAGATGTGAATGCTTCACCAAAAAAGGTACCAAGCCTTGGGCCTGGGTTTATCTGGGCATCCAAAGGTGCTTAAGTGCCTTTCTTTGTAAACATCTTAGCAAAACAGTTGCCACATACCTCACAACTGAATTTGACATTTTCCACAGCAGGACTAGAATCTGTCCTGGTCATTGGAGTCACTGAATCGCAAACTGGAGCCAAGTTAATCTCGACGTACCATCTGCCCTCTCGAATTTCAGTGTATCCTCTCCCTATGAATTCTCCACTGTAAAAATTTCCCGTGCAACCCAAGCATTTGACCTAGGCAAAATACTGATTTGCTTATTACTTTTGTTCTTGTTCTGTAGACCCTATGCTCTACAGACACCTCGGCAAGGGAAGTCAGCCTCTAGAGCTGCTGTTACTTAGGACATCACACTGATGTCCCTACCTATGTAGGACCACTTTTGGTCTTATCCTAGGCTTTTCAGGAAGTACTTAATTAGCTTTAGGAAAGACAGTTCAGGATAATGAACAAGTCTTTGGGAACCTATGACTGAGGACTCACCAGGGTTTCAAATAGCCTAATTCACAATATTTCTATAGCTCTGTGAAAACTCTGACTTATTTACATATGCCTCTAAAACAGGGCTCTGTGCTTGCTTTCTCTAGTATGCGTACTTTGGAAACAGCTATGTTCATTTGGGGAAGAGCCCTGGACAAATCTAGTCTAAATAGTCTAGAACTTCATATCAGAAGTATGTCATTTGGATCCATTTCTTTCTTCACAGAGAGATCAAATCACACTAGAAAGCTACACATGACTTTTAGCACTCCGAGCTTAATCTGTATTGGAGGCTAGATTCTTGTGTCACAAATTATCATGAAGGTGTATGGGCAAGATTGGGTACCTCTACCAGAACAATTCTGAGCACATCAAACCATCACTGGCTTCCATAGTTGTGCACCATAGACATTTTTCCCTACAGTTCTCACCTTTGTAGAGAATTCAGATCCAAGATAACAAGGGGGTATTGCGGGAAATTACAGTCATTTGTAAGGGAACTTGACTCAGTATATCATACATTCAATCCTTACAGACACTCAAAGTGTGTCTGAGATGGCAAATCAGAGTTATAGAAACTGAAATTTAAAATATATCAAGATAAGAAATCTAGTTGTGTCTGTTTTAGGACACAGGTTGTAACTGGTGATGGACCCAGTGATGCTGCCAGATTCTTTGAGTTTTCATTCCTCACATTCATCCCCATGGAAGAGAAGCCTTTCTATTCCATCTGGAGAGGGTAGACTGACGTCCAAATCTTCCTTTCTCTTGGACAGGGCTTGAGCAGGCGCTGCCAATGTTTGCTGCTACGAATCTCTTTTTGTATGCTTTTCTTGTAGACTGACTCTCTATTAGCTGATATTTTCTTTTTCAGATATGTTTGTTTATTCAAATATGGCAGTCCAGCCTTGTTGACTTGGGAGTCATATTTTCTCTGTTGGGTGAATTTGTATGTCTCTGCTTTGCTTTATTGATGTTTGATAACATTTGATTTCTCAGTGAGTGATCTTATTTCCTCTGCTGAATACCTTGGAAGTGAAAACCTCCCAGAATTCCTAAGTAGTAATAAGAAATATAATGATATTTTCATTTTTATACTTGGTCTCACTAGTACACAAAGTTGCATGAAGAAATTTGGATATATTTCAAAGATTTTTTGTTTGTTTCATATAGTGTTGTAAGATTTTATTAGAATAACATTCTTTAAAGTTATTTTTTAGTTATGACTCCACATTTCAAAATTGATAATCATATTTCTCCCCTTATTTGTTTAAGCTTGCAGCCTGATTGTTTCCTCCACAAGAATATGTAACATAGTTTCAAGCTCCAGATCAGTGAGGCCTTATAATCACCACATTATGTTGTAAAAAATAAATGTGATCTATCCTTAATATCACCATTCCTGACTAGATTTCTTCCCTCTTCAGCTCTGCTTCTTGGTAAAAATGTCCTGCAGTTACCCCTAAAAGAATGTACATAGTCACATAGCCTTGTTTTGAACTATGATTTTATTTTAACATGCAACATTTTGTAGTTGTATATTTAACAAAAAAATGTTTGGACGTTTTTGAAGAAAGTATCACAGCTTGCCTAAGCCATTGTTTTAAATATTCAGAATCCAGCATGTTCTACATCTTCTGTGAATCTAAATTATCCTTTATTGAGATTTCTGTTCCCTTTAGTATTGACTTCCCATTGGCACTGTAAAACCTCGCGCTGGCAGCACTCATCAGCCTTCCTCACTTCATACAGATGATGGCTTGCTATTTTTGTAAGAGAACATTGCCACTTTTGCCAGAAGTCTTCCGTCTTGCAGGAACTGGCTTGCAGTGCTGGTTTCTTGGGCTTCAAATAGGGCAACAGCTGTCCCTGCTATACCAGGCTGCAGGTATGAGTTTGCCAAAGAGGCATTCATTTTTCTAGAAACAGAGAAATGATAATCAGCTGGGACATCCAGGCAACTTAAAATGGTTTTTTAAACCTAGTAACATAACCTCCTTGTCCCCCCAAATAAAAATAATCTAAACTAGTACTATTTAATTTTGTGAAGGTTTTACTAAGTTGTGGGAGTTCTCTTGTTTGAGTTCTAGTGAGTGTCATGGACAGTATCTGTGCTATGTAGGGAAAGTTACTCTGAATTTAAAGAGGACACCAGTGATTCAGCCTTTCCTCTGTCTTGCAGATTTATATATCCTAATTTCTTTTTTGTCACAATTTGGTTTTAATTATGAATAAAATGAGGTAATTCTACAAGATAATGTTTAAGGTCTTTAAACACTAAAATTGCTTGTGATCTCAATTGGAATGAGATTAATAAATGAGTCAATAAAACAAGTGACAGTTCATGCTCATGAGGATGTGGAGTAAGGGGAAATACTTATTCATTGCTGGTGGGAGTGAAAATTTATATAGCCACTATGAAAATCTGTGTGACAGTTCATCAGAAAGATGGGAATCCATCTTCCTCAAGATCCAGCTGTTCCACTCTTGGGCATAGCCAAAAGAATACTTCATCCTACCACAAAGGCAGCTGTTCAATCATGTTCATTGCTGCTCTATTTTTTATAGCCAGAAAATGGAAATAACCTAGATATCCCTCGACAGATGAATGCATAAAGAAAATATGGTACATTTACATAATGAAATATTATACAGATGTTAAAAGTCATGAAATTCATAAGTAAATGGATGGAACTAGAAAAAATCATCCCAAGTGAGGTAACCCAGACCCAGAAAGAAAAATATGTATCTATTTGTTTTTATGTGGATATTAGCTGTTAAGTCCAATGGGAACCAAGTTACAATCTGTAGAATCACAGAAGTTAAATATAGAATAAGGGACTAGAGTAGACAGATTGTTTTCCCTAGGAAAGGGATATAGAGAATATAGTTATAGATGACTGGAGGAAGGTTCTGAAACTGGAGGATTAGCTGGAGAGGGGAAGGGAGAGGGGCATAAGGGAGGGAATCCAGAGAGAGACAGCTAAAATTGAGGCCATTTGAGGGTTATTTTGCGAGCCCAATACAGTAGATGCATCTAAAAATATATAAGAAGACGATCTAAATGAAATTTCCAACTAATGGGGAGCCAGAGTCCCAAGTAGCCATTTCTTGTCACCAGATGGTCAAGATTGAGTTTTTGGCCAAAGGTGTTCTGTGAGAGTCCCCCAAACAACCCAGGCTGTTGCCAAGGCTGTAGGTGGCTTTCCACAAACTGATAGCAAGATCCTATCACTGAAGACAACACCATACAACTCATTGAACATGGAGAAGTCAAGCTGGTGCAGTGCCTACATAGAGCCTTCACTTCTACATTCTAGTGTCTTTGGTACAGGAAGGTACTCTGCAGGCTGCCAAACGAAAAACATAGGCACTACCTAGCTACAAGCCCTTCCATCACAAGAAGGACCAGCTGGAAATACATGCTGGTACAATGGCAGCACAGAGCTTGCAGAAGTAACCAACTAGTATCTGATGGGAGTCAGGCCCACTCCATTAGATGCAACCCATGCCTGATGTTGTTTGGATGGTCAAGAACTTGAGAATAGATAGGTCAGGGACCTATGGGAAAAACCAACACTACTGTTCTGTTAAAGGAACATTATCAATGAAATGACTCTTAATGACATTCTGCTATTCTCATAGGTCAGTGCCTTGCTCACCCGTCATCAAGCTTCCCCCTGCAGCAGATGGGAAGAAATCCAGAGACCCACCGTCAGACAACAGGCAGGGAGTGAGAAACTTTGGATCATTCAGTCCTGAAAGGGATGACTCCATCAAATCCCTCTCCTTCACGCTCAGGGAACTCTGCTGAAGAGGAAGTAGAAACAATGTAAGGGCCAGAGGGGTTGGAGGACACCAGGGAATCAAGGCCTTCTAGACACAACAGGGCTGGCACTCATTTGGATTCACAGAGACTGTGGCAGCATGCCCAGGGCCTGTACTGTCTGCAGCAGATGGGATCCTAGAACTGAATGGAGAAGCAGACACATGCCCTCAGCCCTAACCCAGACGTTATCGCCAACTTAGTTTTCATTTGCAAATGAAAAATAAGTTTTCTCCAAAGGTGTCTCACTGGGGAAATAAGCCACTCTCAGGGGTAAATGGCATGCCCAACAGTAACTAACCAACAGAAAGTGAACTCAGTGGCTTCTTTGAAGGTTCTTGGTCTCATAATATTAAGTCAAGGCTTTTGTTCTAACTTCCAGGTCCTTTGCATATATTACAATATATACATGCATACGTATGTGCGCGCACACACACACACACACTTCCAGTTTTGGGGTTTTTACATGATTTCTGTGTGTAATGTGTGTGTCTCTGAATCTGTATACATTTCATGTACTTTTTCTTTGGCTTTTTTTCCCCTGTTTGATTGCTTTGTTATATTCCTATTTGTTTGGGTTTTTTTTTTTGTAATTCATCTCATTTTATTTCATTATTATTCTTGAGATCCTGGTAGATTTTCTAATTAGAGACAGAAAGTATAGATCTGGATGAAAGGGGATGTGGGAAGGAACTGGGAAGAGTAGGAGGAGGGGAAGTTAATCAGGATATATTGTACAAAAAATCCATTTTCAATAATATAAAAGAAACTGACCTATGATCACAGAGTTTCTATATAAGAAAAGGGAAATCTTTTTGAAGTGGTCTTTATTTCCTTTTGCCTATCAACCTTTCAAATTAAATTTTGTTAACCCTGTAAATCCATAGATTTTACAAATTGACAGTTCCAATTGATTAGAGTAAAAAATAAAATATTATTGTGGGTTATATTGAACCTGGCAGTTATTCAGACTTTATATTTGGACAACTACTTTTAAGATCATTTGGGAAACATGACCTCAAGAAACCTGTCCTCCTGCCCCACCTTATTTCTCCTCTCTCTCTCCAGCTCATCATTTTGTTATCTGTTCTAGAAGTTTCCTGTGTTTGAAGATAAATCAAGTATTCAGTTCTTATTACATTACATAATTTATTTAGATTGTCTTTGGAAGATTTACGTAGCAGTTCACAATGCGCTTGTGAATGTCATATAGAAACTCAAACTAAATGTCTCTTATGTTTATTAAATTTATTAAATCTTTCTCAAAGGAATGGATCACCCACTCCCCTTTGAGACAGCAAATACCTTAAATAGGCTTCTTTGCCTTGTTCCACCAGGCACTGTGGGATTCTGCCTAAAATGCTGTCTTTGCCAGCCACTTTTATACCCTCACGTTCAAGCAGCAAGAGTATGACCTTGCTGTAGTACTTACAATTTTTCTCCCTAGTTATATGGATTTTGTTTTAGTGTGCAAAAACATAAATCATTTATTTGTTCTGTGTGAGAGAAGAAAAGAGAGGAAGTGCTGAGTTAATACACATTCTTTTAAAAAGCCTATGAAATGTAGTTTTTCATTAGATTGTGTGAAATTCTTGCTTACTCAAGCTAAAGGGTATGGAAAGTCATAATTACCCCGTAGTAAGCTACATGAGGGCTTTTGGAAGAGTTAAAGTGCAGTAGTATTTATAGAAAAAGGTAATATTTTCTGTGTTTTCCAGCCTCAATTTGTCTTGTTGTTTTAATACATTACATGTTATAATGTAATCTATGAGATAGAAACAATACCTCGAGTCCTAATTAAATTAAAAGTAATTACCCGTTGTACAGATAGGGCTTTCAATTGAGCAGCGGGAAGTTGATATTTTGTCATCCCCCGTTTATCTCCATGCAGCGAGCACTATTCTTTGTACCCATTATTAATGGCATTTTCTCGACGGTCATGAAGAGTGTGGGAAATAAGGAACAAGAAAGAACAAAAGAGAGAGAGAAATTACTGGAGGCTCAGAGCAAGGCGGAGGCCGAGAGGGGACCCTTTGTTTTTCTTCACTTAGGAAACGGAAGATCTGTCACACACTGGGGGACCCCACTTCTGCCCTTCCCTCACCTGGTGGAGACATGTTTGCCAAGTCCACGGTCATAGCACATCCTAGTTCTTCCTAGCCACAAATAGAATGCTCCAAAGAGAATCTCGCATATTCGGTTTTCAGTTTGGTTTCTGATGTGAGAGGTTTTCCATTTTCACGAGGAGGGAAAAATAATTCCCAGCTCCCAACAGGAATTTTATTTGAGAAAGAGAGGCAAATGGCAATATATAAAGATGTCATACTGTCAAGTTTCTTATTCTGCTTTTCAATTGGGCGTCTTTTAACAATTGGAAGCAATGCCATTTTCCCACCAGGAGACGGAGTGCAGGCTTTTTTGAAAGCGTTTACAGGGTGATGTCCATTTGATTGACCGTTATCTTGCTAGCACGCTGCTGCTACAAATATGAGCAATTATTGAGAAAGCAGTCAAATTAAATTTTCATAACTATAAAACTGCATTTTACCTTAGGGGCACAGCTTCCTGCCTATTTCTACAATCTATTTTCTATGCTTTATATTAAATCTAAACAAATGAATGTTTACCAATATTAATATTTTAACATCATATGCCAGTCTGTGCCCTTTCTCCCAACAACTTTTTGTCTTCCTAAGAAAGTTTGAGCACTGCGTTAAACTTTTCTGATGTATCATGAGTCATTTTGGATGGGCTTTTCTTACTAGCTTCCTTCCTCATCGCTTATATCAGACAAAAGCCAATGATTGGCTGGCAGGAAATAAAAGTTTGAAAATTTTTAGGTCACCCTTACCGAGGTTTTAAAGCCTAACACTACCCAAAGCCGTAGCCAGCTAGACGTCAACATCTGTTTTCGATGGCAATGCCATGTTGTGCCTCTCTTCTGTGTCCATGGCCAGCATTGCTAAGTATTTATTGGCTCTGAGCAGCCGTTTGAAATGAGTTCAGTTGACACACAAGCTACACCTCGTCTGACTGCACCAACATAGATATGTGATCTTTGTGCTGCTTCTGCCTGGCCAGTCTGGGATCTTGATGATTCTCACCATCTACAGCCACACCGGGAAGCCCAGATCCCCAAATAGTAGCCTCATTTGAATCACCAGGACTTGTTATTCGATTTTACTTGCTCTTCAGCTACAGCCCAAGACCTCCCGCTTCAGGTAACATGAAGTTTCCTCAGATGGTCCAGAACCACACTGACCTTCTTCTCTGATGCTATGACCTTGCCACCAGAGTGACCATTTGTTTTGATTATTTTTGGACAGCCCAAGATTTGCCTGTTGTCTTGGTCTGGCTACTGCCACCCATTTCTGTTCAAAGAGTCCCAAGGTTGAACAGTATAGTACATCCTTATCCATAGCCTGTGGTTTATATTTCGCTTCTTCATAATCTTCCATCTTGTATGACTCAAGCTGTCTTATGAGTTAATATTATCTAGTGTCTGGACTACTGGAGATTCTCTTCTTTGCCCTACCCCTGAAGAGAGTGTAGGCAGCTACCTCATGGATATCTCATGTCAAAATTCTCAGGGATATTGCCAGAAGGCCTCTGTAGATAGACGTTCTTGGAAAGTCCTAATGGTATAGTGTTTTCTAGGGCTCTGCTTAGATGCTTGGTTCTGACTTGTAGTCTGCTCAACCCAGCTCAGTCTTATCAAGTATCATGTGTTTGTTATTGAAGTCTCGGATCACCTTCATCAGGAAGGTATCTACAGAACCTGACAACACTAGCTACTGCACCCTTACCTTTCCACGACTTGCTGAACAAGTTTGTGACTTAGTGAGCATGGAGGTCATTTTGATAAAAGGAGTGATTTGACCTGTGCTAACCCTCACCTGACTTTAAGAACCTGGATTTTGTAGGAAAGCATAATATTAATGCATTAAAAAATGGAAATCCCAGGTGATGTAATTAGGACTAACTTCTCACTTACAGAGGTTAAGAGCTTTCTTGTTCTGATGCTGAGGTCTCTGGTCTAAAATTTGGCAGACTACAATTAAGATATTTCCCAATCTATTCAGTGATATTTTCTGGCAGGACAAAGGAAAACCTAACCAGGTAAGTGGTGTGAATAGGGGTGAAGGTAGCAATTATTAAGAGTCCCCGCAAGCTGTTGGGTGGAAAGGGCTAGTGATAGCCATGTTCCTGGACGGTATTCACCATCCACAGTGCTCATAGGAATCACGTGACACTAAGGATGTCCACTGCTACTGCTTTGACCTGACTGCACTAGCCCTTGTTGGCAGAAATGTTATGATCGTGTTCTGGCCGCATCCTCAGGTCTGTGTCATGGGGACATGGAAAAATGGTGGGGAGAAAAAAAACCCCTCAACCCTTTGTTTTTTTGAGTAAATTAAAACAATTACTTCTTTTGGAATAGAGTGTGAAGAAGATTTACAGAAAACCATTTATTAATCTCAGGGATAATTGCCAGTTTACCTGGACTAGTTTTTACTAAGTTAAAGAATACAAGGACATAAAATGTTTACTTAGAATTAATTTTTGTCTTATATTAGAGATATCTGTGTAATAGGCTGAGTGATATTTTATCTTCTTAATGATTATTCAATCTCCACCTTTTCAACTATTCCATCCTGACATCTTTTTGTGATTTTTTAAAACATTTTCTGCCTTAAAATGTTCATGTCAAAGCCATGTCCAAAGTGAATGCCACCCTGTTCTTCAGGGGAAGGACTTTTTGAAATAGCCACTCATCTTCTGCATCATAAAAATTTATTCAAACTGAAATGGCTTTGGTAAATGAGAAGAAAGAGAATGAAAGAAGTATAGGAAACGACTCGTGCCTTCTCCACAGAGCATTCCGTGCAGCTGTGGGAAGAATATCTGTGTCTCTCCAGGGAGCAAATCCTACAGTCTCAGGCAGGGAAAGACAGTTTTGAATCCTGGCCAATGGCTGCCCACCTTTCTTGGACACACAGAACAGGCCTAGGCAAATAATCAGCAGCATTTTTATCTCTCCCTGTGCTGAGCACTAAGCTAGGTGCTTTGGGGAAGCCTGCCAGAAGGTGTGTACATGGTGCATTGATACAGCTGCACACTCTATTCTCGCTCTCAACTTATTCTCAGAGGTCTTCGTTCTCGGGAGAGCAGCTGGACAGGCTGCCTCTTCCTTCAGCAAAGTGATGCCAAGCGTTGGTTTCTGAAACAGGCCCCCTGATGTGTGCCTTTGTTTCCTGAGAGACCCTAGTTTCTACTACCTAGGAAGCCCCAAAATAGACCTGTTTTGTTGAGCCACCAATAGATGCTTGGGATTTTTCTAGTGCAGCAAATAAAGTTAAAAAAAAAAAAACTCCTCTAAATGCTCCACATAGCATTCTTTTCTTAACTAGAACTTTCTGGTTTAGACAGATCATAAAATTTAACACTGAGACAACTTATTTATTTCAAAATTACTCTGTGATTTATCTTAACATATTATTACTTTGTTTAAATTTTTATTTATCCAGTCGCTGAACTATTTATTCTGGGACTGGTGCTTTTTACATGGCAGATTATATGCTTGTTGCTAGGAATAGAGGTAATGAAGAGGACAAGCTCATTGTATTGTATTATGGAACTAAACACCATATGGAAATTCTGCACCGATGGCCTTTCTACTGCGACTTTCAGTGACATGAACACAAGGTTATTTCTATCATTATGAATGTATGAAAGCAGGCTTAGTGGCATGCCTGGAATTCTAGGGGTTGGGAAGCCAAAGGAAGTTGATTGTGGGCTTGAGGCTGGTCTGATCTATAAAGAGAGACCCCGTCTCAGAAACCAAACAGACAAAAGGAGCCAAGCTAGCAAGCAAATAAGAATTTATGTACTGTCCGCTGTAGAAGAAGTGTGTGATGGTGCCTGCATCTCAGGGCATTGCAATGTTGTCTGTCTTTCTAAACATAATTTAAATGATTGTGAACATGAAGAAGACATCAAAATAAGAAATGAAATGAGATGAGAGTTTGAAGCAGAAGAGAACAATTATAAAAGGGTTGGGGGTTTTCATGGAAAGGATTTAGAAAAGTTTGAAAGAGAAAGCTGCAATTGAAACTAAGATAGCCTGCTGAGAAGAGCACCGAGGAGGAGGTAGACGGCAAGACCGCCTTCCTAAACCGAACAAACAGACCTCATCCCCTAACATTAACGGGTGTAAGGTCATTTTTATCAAAGGAAAAAAATGATATAGATTGAGACCTACATCTAAATGTGCAGGTAAAGGCCACGGACATTTATTCAACCCTTTGGGAAACTGTGGACAACAATCCTTGTCTGCACTAGGAAGGAAGAGACTGGATCAGTCAGCCAGGCACAGCAGTTGCTATGTTAGAAAGCAGCAAGAATCCAGCTAGTGGAAGTCAAGGAAGCTGGAAGAAGAGGAGAGTTTGGGAAGCGAATGAACGTGTGGCTGATACAACCCCCAGTCTAATTAGAGGCTGAGAGCAGGGGTCCTGCTATGAGGGAACCCAAGGCTGAGCCACAGATTGGATATTGTCAGCGTTAAACACTCGATGCTTTGCAAAACAAAAACAAAACAAACAAAACCTCCAAAACCCTGACTAGTCATTGGCCAAGGTAACATCATAATGAAAATGCACTGAAGACAATCTAGAAACAGGAATATGACCCAATGACCCAAGCCGATTCACTGTCAATCACAGAACTAAGAATTGACCCCCAGTAGGAAGAAACATCCTTCTTCTTCATTACTTTGTCAGAACCATGTGATTGATTCTTTGCTGCCAAGAAAGATAGTAAAGGTACATTTTAACCTTAGTAGTAAAAGGAATGACCAAGATTTAATGTGCAAGTGGCGTGTGCCAGGGCCTGCCTGCACCGGCTGAGGTGCACAGGCATGCTGATCCTGTAGCTCCTTCCAGAGATGATCATGATCCAATGCTAGCACTGTCTTCCTCGACTCATAAACTCTATATAGACAGAGATAATCGAAGCCTGATATCAAATTTGTGTGAGGTTCTTTGCCCTGTTTTTGCTTGCATACCTGCCCCATGCAGCAATCCTCATGCTAAAACAGCAAATGGAAAGGAATATGCAGCAATTGCTAGCTGGCTATTTGGTTCCTCTGAGTTCTTAGCTTCAAGGATTTATCAAAATATGTTATTTTTTTTTCTTCTGCATCACAGCCCAGAGTTGCTAAATCCAGAAACTGAAGCATTTTGTGAAGCAAATCATTTCTGGGTGAATCAAAGCCCTTGGAACATTGCCCTAGGAATTTTAAAGATAGTGTTTAATAATGAAAAATGTTACCTTTTTAGAGGAAATCCCAATTATTCAAGGCTACTCCATTCACTTTCTCTTGGTTTGCAGGGTGTGAGATGTGATATCATTATCCCACCTTTACCTGCAACAAACAAGCCAGTGAAGGTGGAAGTCACCTGACCCGAGTATGGCATTGCCTCTCTTTATCTCTGAGGGAATCTGAGGCTGGAGGCTGTTTCTCACCTGACCTGAGCTCCTAGAATTAGGCACTTCCTTTATTCCTCCTTCCTGGCTGCTCTTCCGGTTGCCATCTTAGGACAAGCAGCTGGAGCTGGATTGATGCACTGTGCAGCAGGCTCTCCTTGCGAGATCCTCGCGTTGACTAGGTCTGTGTGTGTTATTCTTGCTTCTTGCGCTCTGCAGCACCGGCAAGGGATCCAAGACGGCGGAAAAGGAGAAAAGACATGTCACATAGTCAGACTCTAACATGAAGCTATAAATTCCGCAACCGGGGACAAGTTACATAATGCTCGGAGACCTCAGTTTTCTTATCTACAGTATGAGGGTAATGAAACCTACAGTCCAAAGCAGCCTGGGAAATTAAGCGAAGCAGAAGTGTAGAGCATGTGGGAGCTGACTAATAATCAGGACCACGTGCTACTGTTCACAGTGCGGTGGAGAATAACAATGAACGTGGAATACCAACAAAGGCCATGCAGAGCTGCTGGGGAGACTGGTACAGGGTCTCCGGCTGGACCGCTTACCAAGTCAGGAGATGCTCTCCCAGCCTTTGTAATATGCTCTGGAAGTTGACCTTCATTCCACAGTGATTTTACCTCTTACGAGCTAAAGGGCAGCGCGAAGCTACGCTAACCCGAAAGACACTTTCGATCCTCTTCCCTTCCGAGTTCAACCTTTTTTTCAGAGGCCTAAGTTATCATTTTCTGTGGTGCCACCACCCCTGCACCTGATCCTTTCCAACCATGGCCTCTTTTTGTATTGTATTAAAGCAGTATATTGCAAACCGTGTGCTGCTATGCTGCTAATTCTCTGCTTCTCGGGGCTGTCGCGTCCCAGTGAAATCGGGATTTCCTGGAGTATGAGGGACTAGAGCCCCTGCTTATCACCATTGTTGACCTTGTGTGGCTGAGCACAGAGAACAGCTAAACTAATTGCCATAATGAGATGAAAAGAGTACTAGCCTTTTTTTCCCCTTATACCAAACAAAACCCATTAAAGATGGGGATACATTTCTTTCCTTAATAGATAATAAATATTTCAGCTACTGATGGATATTTATTTATTTTTTGCCTGTTAATTTTCTACATTGTGGGCTTGCTTTCTTCTTCAATCATACAGAGGCACAGAGTTTTTAACTGAGAAGGGACACTTTACAATCATTTTATTTAACTTTCACATCGGAATTGTGAAGCCCTTGCTCAACCCACCCTGAACTCAGGATATTCGAGTCCAGATCACTGGGCCTCCTTATCTGTCGCACAGAAGAAAATGACTTTCTTGTTTGCTGTTTTATGTGCATTTTCTCTGCCTTAGAACATCTCTTATTTACCCTCATTCAAATCTCTCAAGGAATTTACACATCTAAGATGAAAGATGTGCCTCAAACGAGGGTTTCTGATTGACCTAGAGTAAGGTCAGCTGGCGTTTTGCAGAGGCATTGAAATCTCTTTTAAATTTCTAAAGTTGAGAAGGACATATTCTCATATATGCACATATATGCCAACAGACATTTGTTAAATTTCCTCTTCTTCTTACTAAGGACTAGCCATACCAACATTCTGGGCAGTTGTTTATCCCAGTATAACCAAACACGATGCCAGAAAATCACCTGGGCAAATACTATGGGGGAGGTCAGAATACGTATTGGGGCAACTCAAAGTCGCAAACTTACACAAGTCAGTGATTCTAGCCTCTGTGGTCCTTCTTTCCTGTCTTGTATTAGAGATCTGTTACTATGTGGTAAATTGTTCCAAAATGTAATAATTTAAACACCAGTCATTTATTACTTCACATGATTTCTGAGAGTCGAGAATCTGAGAGGCTGAGTCAGTCCTGGACCAGACTATGGCAGTCCCGAGGTCAAGAGGACAGGCTGAGGCTTTGGGTCGTCTTGTCTTTGGGCTTTTTGTAGTATTGCTGACCACCTGACTTTCCTTAAATCAAATGATGAGAAGAAAAGAGGTGTGGGTGTGTGGAGCAGTCACTTAAATAAAATGGAAGCCACGTTGTCTGTTCCGACCCACACTCGGGAATGATAACACCTGACTTCCGGACTGTTCTATTACTTCATTTTTGTCTGTTATAAACAAACACTTTCATCTAACATTGAAGTTTACTGTGTTTCATTAATGTTTATTTGAAGCCAAAATGATTTGTAGCTTCAAATACTAAACAATAGAGGGCGGTGTCGGGGTGCATGGCCAACGCACTTTGAAAGTAAAAGTATGGAGCATGTGTTCTGGTCTTGAAAGATGACCAGGTGATTTATATTTTCATCATACAGATTGGTTTCTAAAAATTTAGAGAATCAGAAGGCAGCATCGAACTTTCCATAAATGTTATTGCAATTTCTAAATGACCTATCTGAGATTTTTGTTTGTTGTTTGTTCTTTGATCAGCGCATGCTTTATTGGTCCAAATCAAGAACAGGAGCAGAGACATGAAAGTGGTCTTGACTTGGATGCTGTGTGGACACTCAGAAGGGAGGACACAGTCTTCTATGAGCTTTGGCTTGTCTATGGAGAGGGGACTTTCTCTTGGTAAATTACAGGAGCATTGACTGCTGCCAGCTCTTTCTATGTCTGATCTTGAATGGTAAAAACCGAGGCTTCTCCTTGTCCAACAGAATGAGATGAGTTTTTGGTGAGGCGCATGAGAGGACAGAAAACACCCTCAGAACTGGTTTGGGTCCTTTAAGTCTACACTCCAGTACTCTGGGGAACATGATTAGTGGAGTAAACTAGTATTATTAGTAGCAACAACCTGATGAGACTTTGCAGTTTCCATGGTAATTGAGCATCTCTATCTTCACCATATCTCTAGTTCTGCAGAGTGTACCACAGGTCCACTCAGAATAACACCCTCTATTGTCTATGAAAAGACATTTTTGAAGTCTTAAATCTTTAAGGTCTCAAATGAAAACTTTGCCTAAAATGAAATTTGCTGTGGTGTGTGTGTGTGTGTGTGTGTGTGTGTGCGTGTGTGTGTGCATACATACATTCTCGGGCCTCATTCTTCTTCCTATTTCACTGACTGATCACACCCATCCTATTGCTGTATAGTGTAAAGTCTTTTTTCTAATTAAAAATTCCTGGTGTTAAATATAATGTTACTAGTCAGAGGTGTGCATTTGTGTGTGTGGGATCCTGGCCTTGAGTTTCTTGGGAGAAATGAAAAGTGTTTGTAGACATGGAGCTAACAGTTACATCCTTTCATTCAATGCTATATAAAACCTCAAAAGGCTTTATGCTTAAAAAAAAACCGAGGAAACAGAAACACAAAGAATTTAATAATGTACTTAGGATTATTATGTGATTGATAATTGATAGTTTTGATGTTGACCTCTATGTTAGTCCATAATAATTTATAACTCTGACGTCACTAGTGTAGGATCTGCATAAGGAAATGAATGGACAGAAGAGAGTTCTGTGCCATGAGAAGTTTAAATAAATGTTGATCCCCTGTCTTCTCTTATTCTGAGAAATTAGCCATCAGATGCAAGGACCACCATCTCAACAGATGTCTAAATTGATGACCTCTACTAAAAGAAGCTCCTGTCTGAGCTTTACAAAAAGATACCACGGTTTTTGTTTTTCATTTTTGGAAACACATCGCAGGTGTTTGCAGGATTGACAAAGGAGCAAATTGGATGCCCCTGGGTTTGCTCTGGAGCCTGAAAACCTTTGTGGAACAAAATGCACATTAAAGGGACTTTTCCTCTCTCTTAAGGAGGGCCGATTATAGTTGTAACTCGAAGGAAATTTAAATGCAAAAAGGTGAAAATTAAAAGAAGGACAAATAACAACAAATGGCTGCCTTGTAAATACAAAGCCACATCCGCTCCCAGGACTGTTCTGTCTGCAAACTATTTGAACAACAGTTAATACGCGTATTCCCCGTGAAAGCGAATGCTAACTGATGTTTCATCTGACTGCACCCTTTGTTGAGCGTGTTCAGAAACGGAGAGCTGGGAGATAGGGATTTCTGTGCTCTTTGCATTCAGATGAGTGCATGTGCCCACCAAAGAAAATGAAGAGTTTTCAAGTTCCCCAAATATTCCTTTGCTAATATTCATCTCTGTCAAAAAAAAAATAATAGCCCGCTTTGCTTGGATTAGCTGAACATCCATCTACTTTTCATTGATGGTTTCCCCTTTCTCTCTACTCCCCTACTGAGATAACCAACATCATGGGTCACGGACCGCTGGAACCTCGACTTTCCTGTTGTTTAGCAGGCTTGTGTTATGGGCTAACACAGGGTCAGCAAAGAGTTCCACTTTGACTATTCTGTAGCAAGGGAAGGCCAGGGAGTTGTTATTGGCCTGATTTCTGCCCTATCCTCTACATTCTTAACTGCAAAGAGGCAACATGATAGGACTAAGTACCTGGGTTTGAGGGAAGACTGAACAGTGCTTGGGTCGTAGATATTGTGGGCAGTCATGTATTCTAAATTGTATAAGCTGTCTTCTCCTTCCCTCCCCCTCCATTTTATTATTTTTCTGACAAAATATCAGTAGCCCAGATTTTATTACTTTATATGAAAATAAAGGTGGTTTTCAGTGGTTGGATATGTGGACATGCCATAAAATGATTAAAAGCTAGCCCAGAGGATGCACTGAAATTCATAATTGTTTGAGTTTTTGACTATCTTCAAATTCATGCTAGAACAGTTACTGTGTTTGATTATGCCATCTAGTTTTCATAAATCTTAATTACCTCATGTATAAAAGAGAGGAAAATTTAGTTATGCAAGATAACCTGTTTTCTCTAATCCAGAAATAGAGGAAGCCAGAAGAAAAACTATGTCTCATAATAGCCCACAGTTTACTGAGTAACATATTTATGGGGACCAAACTAAAAGTCCCCCAGAAGATGTACAATATCCCAATGAATCCTTCTGGTTCCCTGTTTTGCTTTATAAACGAGGACACCAAGGCTCATAAGGCAGTGTTTTCTGAGGACGGTGGCAGAATTCTTCCTGTAGGCTTCTCTTACATTCTCGCATTCATGCTAGTTGCACCGTGTACAAAGGAGTTCCACGTATGTTTACAAAACAAACCCTTACTATACTTTTGTAATTACGAAGTCTGCCACTAAATTACTGTTTCATGTGTTTGTGTTTCAATTATTAACTAAGCAGAAAACATGTCATTTCTATGATAATAAGTGAACGCAATTAGCAGCATGTCTACTCCTCACACAAAATATATTCATTTGCATTCCGTCTCCTTGTTTTGCTTAACTGTGTTTAGGCCAAGTCATATCATTTCTATGTTACCTTTTTTCTTGATCTAGAGAATTCTGTCTTATTTTATAAGTGTTTTTATGCTGTCTAAATAAACAGAAGTAGGAGGGGTGATGAACCCAGTTACTTGGTTATTTTCTGATTCTCCTCTTAAAGCTCCCACTTAATGAGACGTGTGGCGATTACTTTCAAACTCATGAGATGTGTGTCTAATATATCTTTGCAAATAAATTATATGATTTTTAATCACTCTATCTAGCTTCCTGAGCAGTAAGCCAAGTCTCTTTATTACTTGTAAGCCACGGGCAAATGGGAACGTAGCTCCGTAACTATCTGTGCTACATCCACTTTATATTAACCAAAATTCTTGGGATGATATGTAATGGAAATGCAGCTTGAAATAGTATAAGCAAACACAAATTAATGTAGGGAACTCAGGGAGTGAGAAAAACTCAAATACAAGAATGCAGCTGAACTAAGGAATGAATTGAGCTCAGAAACACAAAATCCAGCCAACTTGGCAAATCTCTATGTTTTCTGAGTGTCTGCCTCATTCTTTTATACATCTGCCCTCTGGTTTGTTCTGCTTTAATTTGCCACCCATCCACAGACATGGCAGTGTCACCATATTCTTCTATTATATGGCATCTCCTTTTTTTTAAATCTTACAAATTGACCACACAATTGTGATTCTGAGATTACATTACTAGAGATAAGAGGCCTCACCAGGCAATCTAAGCCACCACTCACACACATGAACAAATGACCATACTCAAATCAACAGAGTATGTGAAAGCAAAAAACAAAAATGTTTCTAGAAACTTCCTACTTGATACTGGTTAATTTTTGACTTCACGTGGAGATCAAACACACTCTGGTAGTATGGGTAAGAACAGTGGCTCCAATAACTGTGGTAATAGAACAATAGTCACTGTGGAATTGTCAGCCTCAAGCAAGGCATTGTGGGAAATGCCTTAAAGCATAACCAAAATTAAATGTACAATACCATAAGATGGAAATGTTATTATCCCATACAACAATAATATCATGCCAGCATTATTACATGATGAAAATAAGGCTTACAAAGGACAAAAGCCATCTCCGACATGCTCAATCATGAAGAGCTAGCTACATCCTAGAGATTCTAAGGCTAAAAGCACTTGCTTCCAGTCTCTAAAGTTTATGTTTGCAGGCTGGTGTGATGGCTTAGCAGGTGGATGTGCTTGCTTTGATGAGCTGAGTTAAATACGCAGAACTCATGTAAAAGTAGGAGAGTACCAACTCCAAAAGTTGTCCTCTTACAGCTAAACAACTACACATGTATGTACATACATGTATGAGTGTATGTGCGTGCACATGCACCTCTCTCTTTCACGCACAGAGAATAATAAATACAAATAAAAATTGAAAATACATAGATTATAATTGTATTTGGTTGTCATGGTTTGTCCTATGCACAGAACTTCAGGGTCAATTCCTGAAAGCTAAGCATTCAGAAACTTCCATGTTACTGTGTTGTGATGGATTAGGATTAATGGACAGGTGAAACAATTATGCAAATTTTGAGGGAGTTAGAGATGCAGTGGCAATTACCTCAGGTAGGTCTTAGGCACTGGTCCCTTAGTGAGGGTCTCCTTTGGGTTTTATCATCCTCGCCACGTTTCTTTCTGATGTCGATGTCTATACTTTGCGTATGATTGGTATCAATTTGGAAGCTAGACAACGCTGCTGTTTGCTTTGCTTTCTCAGATACAGTCTCCCTGTGCAGCAGAGCTGTTTCCATTGGGATTAGGAGTGTGTCATCACGTGCCATTGTTTGCTCTCTCTAAAATCTCAGTGTTGGAGTTCTTGGAGTCTCTTGCTTAATGTAATTTATTTTAGCATTTAAATAACACTTAACAAAGAATGTTAAAGGAATGATTGTTTAATCATGAATAGGCAGATGAAAGGACAGATCTTATACCTTTTAATACAAACATTTCTGTGTGTGAGTACATAATTTTGGTGGTAAGCATATAGATAGATGATAAATGATACACACACATGCACATAGACACATATAGGTAGGTAATTAAATATATACTATGTATTTTTATTCCTACTAGAGAAGCCAAAGTGTTCTCTGAACAGTACATACTGTATTGTACTCTCTTATCAGCTCAGGGGTCCCTCTTTGCATACAACCTTATTAACATAAATACAGCTACAATTAATGATGCTTGTCAATGCCATGTGTTGGTACATGATGGGCGTGGTCGACCGGTAAGTTAGAATTAACCAGACCAGCTCAATATAACAGATTTAGTTTAATAATTGGAAAACAGTGAACTCATATAACCAGGGTGCAGCGCGCGCAGAGAAGAAGAGGGGTGAGCGTACCTGGATGTCCAAGTTCATTTTCCTTGGCCCCAGGAGGCCATGCCCTAGCCAAAAGTGATTCGTTGAATTTCCCCATCAGGTACAATAGCTTGCTTTTTAATACTAGTTTTCTTGATAACTAGCATGATAAACATTTGGGTTGTTTATCCAATATGCCTGGCTACACGCCTTCTGGTTTGATGGGAAATACAAATTTTAGTCACAATATAATTTACAGAAGAGGAACCTGTAAAATCCCTTTCTTTCAGTGGTAATGATTGACAGTATTTGCGAGGTAGTCCCCTTAAGTAGCTGTGGCCTCTACTGATTGGCAAGAGAATTTCGATGATGACTGAGTAAGAGCTGGATTTGACTTAGCAAATTGTGCTTTATGTGATCAGTTGCTCTAGGTTGCCATTTATTTTTCCCCACAGTTTTGTACGTATTTCTTGTCCAGTTACTTCCTTGGACCCACTTTTGCCTGTTGATTTGAAAGGGGTTTAATATTTTTAAAAGGACTAATTCCATATATTCCTTAAAGTGCCCTTTATGCAGTAGTTTTGCTTATATCTTTTATTACACAGATGTTTGATATTTTATATGATCAAGCTTATCAGTGTACTGTTTTATCATGCTATGTACTGTTTAAGAAATCCTTTGTCAGGATTCTGTAAGGGTATTATCTAATTTTTAAAAATTGTTTTAAAATTGTGTGTTTCATGCTTAGCTCTTTGTGTATCTTTGAACTTTCTGGGGAATTTAAAAATATTATGTATATTGCAAATATTGCCAATACCTGGACCTGGACCTTGTTCTACCCAAGCTCCCTGCACCTGCAGAGAACTCCCACATGCTATGCTGGCTGTCTCTGCTGCAGCCGGTCTCTGTACTTCCTTCTCTTTTCTACTTGGGAGTATTCTATGACACAAATGAAGTGCTGATCCTGATTAAGTCTGGATGTGTCGTGTAGCCGTTTCCTCCATGTTGGAGGCAAACTTCTCAAGTCGTTTGATGTGAAGGAAACGTGAAACAGCAGGATATGTTAGGTCAGGACGTTTCTAAGGATGTGGAAACAAGAACTTTTTAAGGCTACGGTTCTCAGCCTTCCTAATGCTGCACCTTAAATACAGTTCCTAAGGTTGTGGTGACCCTCAACCGTAGAGTTATTTCATTGCTACTTCATAACTATAATTTTGATACTGTTATATAAATATTGTAATATAATCAATATCTGATATGTGACCCTCAAAAAGGGTGTAGCATCACAGGTAGAGAACCTCTGTTCTGTGAGAAGGTGAAACGTTCTATTTGTGTAGGAAAGCTCCAAAAGCTGGGAAGCAAACAACTGGAAATAGCTCCAGGAAGTCCCTGAAACTGGGCAGACTCACTAGAGCCTCTCCCTCCCCGGAAGTCTAAGAGCAGTGAAGATGCTCAGCGTCACTCTCAGATCAGTCAAGGAGTAACCTGGAAGAAGCAGAGGCCAGCCAAACTGCCAAGAAGAAGCAAAACCCAGCTGTTCTCTCTAGAAGAGGCTCAGACCAACTCGGCCACCTGCAACGTCTACACCCAGTTGAGATGCCTGCAAGCTGTATATCTGGCTCTGAGTTTCTAGCTTTAATTTTCTGCTCCTATAAATAACCCCCAAGAAAACATATTGCTTCACCAATTCAGCCTTTGTGGTATCCGTTCTTTGGTCTCTCATCAATTCTTATCTAGGGTGAGTAGGGGTGTGTGTGTGTGTGTGTGTGTGTGTGTGTGTGTGTGCATGTCTGTGTTGTGTTTCCCCAGGAAAACTCTGTCACACAACACTGTAATAATGGCCTTGGGTAAATCAATGACTAAGTGCTCATTTTCCATCCTCAGGGAGCAATCTTGAGGAAGATGTCACTTTTTTTTTCTTTAAATGTCTGGTGAGGATTAAGTCTCATTAATAGTTATCTCCTCATTCAATTTGTTCATTCTCATACTTTTGATGAACTTTTCTCTCTACTCTTCATATTCTCTCCTCTTACGCTTCCTCGTTTGAACCTCCAGTGATCCAAACAGAGAAACTTCTTGTACCAGTTGGAAAAACGAAGAATCTTGGTGTAACCAAGGAACACATGGAACAAAATAGAAGTAGCCTGGCAAGGGAATTTCTTTTTTTCTCAGAGAATATCTAATCTATATACTTTATTTATTATTAAACTTTCTTTTTATTTATTCTTGTTTGTTTCTTTATCTCTTTCGTATCATGCGTCTCCATCCTATTCATTTCCACCCTCTGCCCTTGCAAACCCCCAAATAAGAGAAAATAAAATTCAAAAGAACATGAAAACAACAAGGAAATTGCAAATTTATGAAAGGTATTTTAAAATGTTTGAAAAATTCTCCATCGAAACTTTAAATATCCTTACTACATGCATTGTTGGTTCAATGCGTTTATTTTATACAATTAGAATATCAGTGCATGGTATTAAGCTTATATTTCACTTGGAAAATGTTAATTTAGCTTGAACAATTGTTAAGGTTGTGGCTGTAGGAGTTAACTGTTACCTGATACAAAGCTTTCATCATAAGCATTCATAAATGCTGATAATAGAAGTAACAGCATAAAGAAGATGAAGGTGACAAGGAAGCTGGGCGGTGGTGATGCACACCTTTAATCCCAGCACTCGGGAGGCAGAGGCAGGMGGATCTCTGTGAGTTGGAGGCCAGCCTGGTCTACAAGAGCTAGTTCCAGGACAGGCCCCAAAGCTACCAAAAAACCTTGTCTTGAAAAAAAAACACCAAAAAGAAAAGAAAGCAACAATGAAAATGCAAACAAAAATCTCTGATGTGTAGATGTTTTCCCAACACTCCACCCTGTAGAGAAGTGAAACCCATAAAATAGTTAAAAGGACTTCCAAAAAATTCGAAGTGTCACCCTAATGATATTTAGCCAACAAACCTAACTGCTGAAATTTGGAAAAGTAAAAGATTTCTATGTGTTTGTAGCTTCCATGAGTTGTCACCCATGTTGTTGGTGGCTTTTGACTGACAGTTGCCTTTGAGCCACCATGTTTCTCCTTGTCTTGTACATAACCCAAATAAACTCATCAATTCACCCATCTAAACCAACTAATGAGAAAAACTTCTCAAATCTGCAGCGGGCACTATGTCTGGGTGGTGTGGTTTGAAGAAGAATGGCCTCCAGAGGCATAGATTTGAATGCTTGGTCATTAGGGAATGGTGCTGTCTGATAGGGATTAGGAGGTGTGGCTTTGCAGGAATAGGTGTGGCTTTATTGGAGGAAGTGTATCACGGGAGGTGGGCTTTGGCGGTTCGAATGCTCAAACCAGGTCCTGTGACTCTCTCTCTTGGTGCTGCCTGTGGATACGGAGGATCCTGATGTCGAACTCCGGGCTCCTTCTCCAGCATCATGTCTGCCAGTGTGCTGCCATGCTTCCCACCATGATGATAATGGATTAAAGATCTGAAACGCAAGCCAACCCCAATTAAATGTTTTCCTTGTGAGAGGTGCTGTGGTCATGGCGTCTCATCACAGCGATAGAACAAACTGACTAAGACACCGGGTGAAGAGAAGTTTATTCCCATCTCGGCAGGAAAAGTCACATGACAATCCCTCTGCGCAGAAGTGTGGCTTTGCAGGTAAAGAGAGTTATCCAGAAACCTTGAGAGAAGTTCCAGCTTCGCAAAAGAGACAGCAAGCGTTTAAACCCCGAGACAGAAAAATGTCCCGTGTCTTGGCATCTAATCCATAAATTTTGATTATCTACTTTATTTGCCCAATTAATTAGTTTCTGAAGAATTTCCACACAGATAAAAACTGTCATCTAAAAATGGTCAAAGATTATTTTTTCATCAGTCTTTGCAATCTTCATTTTTATTGGATTTACTAAAAACTTGAAGACAATCTTAAGAAAAACAAAATAGACAGCATAGTTTCTTGGCCTTGATAACACTAATACTATATCAAGTATTAAAATATCTTAATTAAAAATGCCACATGAGATTAAGGGCATTTTTTTTCTGTGATCTCACTATTGAATGAGATTATTTGTAGCTATGACTGGCAATAAATAGTGAATTTTTTCCTTCAGGACTATTAATGAAAAGCTTACCATCCCTCTCAACACTGACTCTTATCTCAAAGTGTATTTGTTTCAATGTTCTTCTCTTCCTTTTAGAATTTCTCTCGGAATCCTGAAAATGACTATTTCTTTTAGTTTTATGAATTATTTTATGTATCCTGGTAGGAAGGTTCATATTTGCCCCCTCTTTCTTTCAAATAATTTCATTCATATTTTTACCTGCTTTCTTATAATAGTCACATCAAATTTTGGTCAATCTCATGCAAAGTGTATCTGTTATGATGCATTCATAGAGATGTGCAGACAGATTTCACAATGAAATCATATTTCGTGATATGTGTGCATTTCTTTTCTCATGGTCACTCTGGTTCCTTTTGCCCTTGTCTTCTCTGGAGTATATACTTTAGTAGGTGTTTTTTTGAATGAATGCTATGAAAATTAGCATATACTTCATATCATAAAATACACTTATTTCCATTCTCTCATTTGATGGTGCATGTGGCTGGGAAGAGAATTCTGAAATAGAAATATTTTTTCCTCACAATTATGGAAGCATTTATCTTTTTCCTTTACTTTTGAATATTTATTTAAGGTGTAGGACTATTTTGCCTATATGTGTGTACTACATGTGTGCCTGGTACCCACGGAGGTCAGAAGAGGGTGTCAGATCACCTGGAGCTTGAGTTCTGGGAACTGCCCAACATGGGTACTTGGGTGCCGGGAACTGAGCTCTAAACTAACCACTCAGCCATCTCTCCAGCCCTCCAATCTAATCCTTATTAATCTTTGTGTGTTTTTCCTCTCACTAGGAAATTACTTTTAGCTTTTTTTCTTATTATAAGCTTTTACAATTCTTTCTAGACTTAGGGCTCTAAATTTCACAACGTGACTCAGTCTGTCTGTGTGTACTTTGTTCACGCGTTCACGCCTGCTGTGAAAAGTGCTCACTGCAGCTTTTCGTCTTGTAAATTCTCACCCAAGCCCTAGAACTATCTTCTTGATTTTTGTCAATTTTTTTCTTGTGTAGTGGTTCTCTGATTCCATCAATGTTCAACATCTTAAATGATCTTAAAGGTTTATACTTAAACCTTAAAAAAAGCTCTTTAATTTTTTTGCTTTACTTTCTTAGAGATTTATCCATTTATCTTCCAAATTTTCTAGTAGTCTCTGTGTTTGTGAGCTTGTTATTCTCAGAACCTCGTTCTGAATTCCTGAGTGTTCCCACTCTAAACCTTCCTATTTTTGTTCTAGCAATGCAAAACCTTACCTTTTCTTTGAAACTACTGGATAATTTCTTTTGACATATCCCTTTACTTCTGTTTTCATGTTTCTTTTCAAAATATTTTTATTTCTATTTGCATGGGAGCATGGGTGTGTTTGTGTGTGTGTGTTGATGGAGCCTGATTGTGCGTTTCTGGCCACCCAGACTTGAAATAACCATACAGAAACTTTATTAATTAAAACACTGCTTGGGCTGGGCAGTGGTGGCACATGCCTTTAATCTCAGCTCTTGGGAGGCAGAGGCAGGCGGATCTCTGTGAGTTCGAGGCCAGTCTGGTCTATATGAGTTAGTTCCACGACAGGCTCCAAAGTTAAGGAGAAACAAACAAACAAACAAAACAAAACAAAAAACACTTCTTAACCAATCACTTAAGCATATTGCTAGCTAGCTCTTATATCTTAAATTAACCCAATTCTATTATTTTTTTATTTTACTAAAAGACGCGTGGTTTATGGGTATTTATGCGTGAGCATGTTTCTCTTCAGGTGGCTGCATGCGTCTCTTTGACTCTGCTTACTCTCTCCTCTTCTATCTGCTTGGATTTCCCGCCTTGCCCTATTCCACACTGCAATAAGCCCAAAGCAGTTTCTTTATTAACCAATGATATTCACAGCATACAGAGCGGACTCTCACATCGTGTGTGTGTGTGTGTGTGTGTGTGTGTGTGTGTGTGTGTGTGCATGTGGGCTCACACTTACTGTGCCACATGAAGCTATCAGCCTCTCTGGAACTGTAATTAACAGCAATGGTGTGCTCCCTGATGTGAATGCTGGGCACCAGATTTGGGTTCTCTGGAAGAGTAACCAGCACTCTGAACTTCTCAGTAATCTTTCCTGCCTTCTGTTTTTCACACTTTCTGTTTCTCCTTATGCATTGATTTTTGTCTTTTGCCAAATGTTTAATTAACGATGAAGCATAAAATTGGGACTTAGAGGTGGATATTTGTGTCACCAGACAGAGGCTCATTGTAAACTGCTAGGACAGTTAGTTATCCATAGGTACCTTCATTTGTGCAAATCGATTTACCCAAAGAGGTGTCCTGTAATGGTTTCTTTGAGGGACGGTGATGAGCATGGTTGTGGGTTCAGGACAAAAGGCAAGGAGGCTAGCGTTCTTGTAAGTCAGCATTCAAGTGCTTGTTTAGATATATTGTTTTCCTGATAACTCCCTCAGCTCTGCTATTTCCACACAAACACCTTCAACCACAACAGGGCTAATCTGCACACATCCATTTCCTCAGATGGGAGGTTTAGTGACCTTACTCTTTTGGGGAGAGAAAGTATCTAGGACCTAGTTGCTTTAAATGCAAGTTTTCAACTAATATTCCTTCATGGAATATATTGTATCTCCACGTCCTGTGTTTTCTAAGCCTCGGTAGGCTCATCTCATTATTGCTCATCATCACCTTAGTTGCACACAAACGCAGACTTAGCTTCTTAGACAAATGAGTTTATTCCGTTTGCTGCTTCAACCTTTTATACACATTTCTCACCATTTTTCCATTCATTTTGTTCACTTTGTACTTTTAGATCACCATAAAGTTGGGCTCATAAAGGAGTTGATGGAAAAATTGCAAGAATAGCTTTTAAATATCATAGCAGGGCTAAAAAGTTGCTAATCTATAACACTATTATTTAATAGTATTATATATATACATATATAGTCATTAGATTTCAATAGAACAGACTATTATATGTAAATATGAAGATTATTATGGGTCATCCAAACAAATTTTATCCGGGAGAAACCATGGATCTAATCTTCCTCGTGCAAGAGAGCTGAACTGAGTAAAAGTCAGAGAATCACAATTCCAACAGTCAAAGAGGTATAATTCAAATAGAGACAAATACATAACCTGTTCTTATTTGTTCTTAGTGATTGTGAACCTTTTAACAGGCTTATAGATGGGTATGTTTTCATGAAATGTGATCATTCCTATTTGGACAAAAACAGACAGACAGAAGTAAGCACAAAGCTAAGAGTAAAGTCGATAAATCGTAGGCAAGAAGAACTGGCAGGCAGTTTTGAAAGGCTTCTAGATTAACACAGAATCCTAATTTCACAAACCATTGAAATAGTAGAGGCTGGAATTCTGATATGGAGTAGGGTGGAGCAGGATCTGGCTAAGGTTCCTTTCTTGTAAAGATCTCCAGAGTCAGTCAGATCGTAAACTACGGCTTCAAGATCCTCCCTCCGTTGAGAAGATGCAGACCCCATCATGATCAGTCATTAGTACTATTATAAGCCATGGAGAGTCTTCTAAATACTTCCAGAAAATAAAGAAAAGTCAGTATTTGCTATCTTAACAAAACAGAATTTGCTCGTGTGTGTGATGCGTATATCATGACCATAAACAGTTAAAATTTACACAATAATCCAAAAGAAAAAAGACAGGAGGAGCTGAGACTGTCCAGTTATGGTATTCTGTTCCTGTTTTGGCTTTTGCATTGATTTTCATTTTGGAGTAAAGTTGTCTTTCTTAGGGTGGTCTCAGTAGTGCTATTGCTGGAGCTTGTGTTCTTTTGTCTAAATAAATGGAGGGTAAATAATCCCGAGAAATCGCAGTACGGTGATTGAGGAAACTGTCTTTTTCGTGCCAATTTCCGGTGGAACACTGAAGTCTAAAGTCATAAAGTGGGCATCCCCTCACTGGCCGTGATTCCACATGCTCCTGTGAGTAGGTGTCAGGTTTGCTAACAGGAGTTTGTACTGTGGTCCAAGTGCCAGCTCATGTTCATGTTCTCTATAACATCCCCATCAAATGTTGAGCTATTAAAGTCTGTCTGAGTATTAGTAGATTGTGTAGCCGGCTCTTTTTGATTTCCTGTTGCCTTATGGCATATGCCCATTGTTTTCCCCCTTCTGCCTGCAATGCGCTTTTTTTTCTAGTTTATAAGACTAAGTCATGCTTACATTTTAAAGATAAAATACTTTCTCTTCTTGAATTGATCCTATGTTGCTATTAATAACCAGAACGATTCTTCCTTTGGAGAAAATATTCTCTTCATTGTCCATTATGGACATTGTCCAGGAACAGAGAAGTTACCAGATTGGCTTTGGCTAGTGATATAAGTATATTCTGTCACCAAATTTTATGATGTTTATATAAAACAGTATGGCCATCTTGCACTTCGTACATAATACCTTGAAAAGAGAGTGTGATCAAACTACTCTGAAAGTAATTCATTTGAAAGAATTTTCCTTTTAGTGACCGTTTCCACAGTGACAGGTTTCTCAGAGAAGAGCAGCACAGAAGCCATGACAAAGCAACAAGACGCCGTGGTTTTCCTATCTTAGCTTCACAGAACTATTAATTTTCACACGTCATTTTTCATCAGTTATTAAGAGAAAAAATGAGTTATTACTGCTTTTAATTTACTATTACTCTTGAGCAGCTTCAAACCAATGCTGTAGTCTAACCGAAAATTATATCCCAAAGGGTCGGGGATCTGCCTTTGTTCTGCACAGATATGCGTGTGATGAGTGTCGAAATGTGCTGGGAAGAAGACTCCTACCTGGTCTATGGTGGGACCTGAAGCACATTAGGTTAGTGCCTTTGGCTAGAACCAGGTCTCTACATTTCAGCGAAGAGATTTCCTCTGGTGATTAGAAGCTGTCTTTTTCCAAAGCTGTGGGGGAAGCCTTATCTCTAGATGTATCATATCTGAAAACAGTTCTTAGGACACAGAATTACTAATAATAAGACTAATAGGAAGAAATAGGCAAGCTACCTTTGTTTTCTATTTCTTGTCTGACAAATCAAAGCTAATATTAATTACCCACTGAAGCTTGGGATATTATATAGCATAGTTAAAGCACATGTAATGTGCTCAAAAGTTATCAGCTCTCCACTGGTATCCATCCAGTATCATCATCATCTTTATCATCATCCTAATCACCACTTTTATTAACCAGAAGCCCTGATTTATTAAGGTAAATCAAATAGTAGACACGGTAAGTGTCCTATGAAATGAAACACATATTTGACATCCTTAAGGGTGAAAGCAAACTTCCCTTGGCCCTTTTCTCCGCTATTTATCAGTGACTAATGTTGGACACAGTGAGAAAATAACAAAGCTTTAGAAAATAACTTTATAAATTCCTCCTTTCCCAAGTGTCCATCTATGTATGCTATTTCCTTTAGACTGCAAGGACCTTTAGGCCAGAGATTGTATTTAACCCAGTGTTTAATATGGGAATTTATTTATTCAGTCTTGAAACTTCACTCTTGAATAAGCTGCCTTGCAGCTAAGGAGATCAGGCATCCTATTTTTTGGGAGGATTATTTTTTTCTTTAGTGCATTTGATGGGTGGCCTGTGAAATCCTAAGAGTATGGCAATTTCTCCCCCAACACAATTTTTCATATTGCAAATATGCTCACTCTAGTGTCATAGGATTGTCATTCCTGGCTGCAGGCAGTGGCTCTGCCATCAGTATTTAGTTAGTATTGGACAGCTTGCTCTGCCAAGTCTCTTTACCTTTTCAGGCTGTGGAATTAATTAATGCATGAGTATTTAAGATTTCCTTTGGACAAACCCAGAGCTAGACCTTAGCTGATGAATGACTTTAATTAATCGTCAAACAACCCCGAGGATGTATAATATATCCCCATTTTACAGAAGAGGAATAAAGGCTGAGAGGAGTTTAGTGTGTTGCCTAAGGATAGTGAAGGGGGCAACTAGTGATCTAGTAAATTTAGAATTTACTAAATTTAGAATTGCTGGACCTTCCGGTTCCTGAAAGGGAGAAAATACAACAAAATATATCAGATGAGATAGGCTGGGTAGCAATAGAACAAATTTGAACTTTATTCTTTGAGTATTTTTCACATATATACAATGCATTTTAATTATATCAAACCCCTATTCTCATCCAACTCCACCCAGACACCCACTGTGTGTTCCTCCAAACTTCATGTCCTCTTTTTATAACCCATTGAATTCAATCAAGGTTGTTCGTGTGTGCATTGATGTAAGGTCATTAACTGTACCATGAATAACCTATGAAGAGCCATTTTCCAAAGAAAACTGGCTCTTCCCCACCACCGCAGATTTCAACTGCTAAAGCTCACATTTGACTTTTATCGTGGTCATCAGCGTTTCTCAAAGTTAAAAGTCATCGATATTGCCTAAGAATATGAGACTTCCAACACCATTTCCTGTTTTGTGGGTTCTAGAATCTTCAGTGCTTGGAGGTGATGGTGAGCTTCTGCAGGATATTTGGAAAATGGGCTTCATTCTTGGATAAAGAGGAACACAGATCACAAGGATGCTAAACGAGCAGCAAAGAACCACTTAGAACTTTAGAATGCATGTGAAACTTGTCTCACATAGGAGTCACCTGAAGATGAAAAGAAAAACCAGATGCCAGGCTTCCTCACTTAACATCCAAACAATCTGAGGTATGACGCAAGTGTTGGAGTTTTTATACGTTCCCAGTATAAATTCTTTTTAACAGCAACTTTTGAAAACTATCAGTTTTAAAAACTGTGGTAACAAGAACAATTGAAATCTTAAGTTATTGTCAGACCTGTTATGTCTGGCAGTCCATTGAGGGCCCACTACCATCTCTGGGACAATCGGAAAGGTTTTCTTTTCTCTGCATACCTCAGAGCTGCCTTGTACTGCAGGCCTGGAGTTCATTTTAGCATCTACTTTCCCTCTCTGTCAAGCAGCCATAAAGTGCATCGCCCAGCACAGTACTCCTGATGTTGTGGAGGCGGTGGAGATGGGGTGATGCTACAGTTGGGCTAAGGAGGTTTCCCAGCAGGCATGTCTTACCCACTGTCTGCCTTGACTCTCCACTTTGGTTTCCCTTCAGGTCTGGTTATACCCTGTTAGTCTGACAAGTAGTTGAATGATAGTGGTCATCAGGGAGGCTATAGTTAGAATTATTTTGAAACAAGGCTCATTAAACTTCCTGCCAAAGTCCCTGAAGAGGGTGATAGGAGCTCTCAGGTCAAGCATTCACTATCCTGAGTGAAATATTCTCACCCTAGATTTTCTTTTTCTTTCTTTTCTTTTTTTTTTTGGTCTGCAATTGCTTCTACTTTAACTCTAACTCAAGGAAGTCATTCTTTAACTTGACCCCTCACATTGCTCAAAAGCATGTTTCTTGTATATAGCATTGTGAACTGGGATTTTTTTGGCTTCTGATTACTCTTCTAAATTTATTTGTTATTTCACAGTTTTACACACACACACACCCCTTTATAATATTCTCCCTCACTCTCTTTCATGATCCCCCACCCCAAGTGAATTCCTTCTCCTTCCCAGTAAGTCTCCCGTTACCCTCCTATATTCATATCTTTGTGTGTCTCTGAGTCATTGCATGCAATTAGAGCTGCTTCCATGCCAGGGGTTTATAAACAAGGCCAGCACAACAGCAGCTACACCATGGGGTAATATGCTCACTTAGATCCCAGCAACCACAGCCGAGAGAACCTCAGGGACAGGTAGATTCTCATCAGTCCCTTCCCACATCCCTGATGGAATAGTGACAGGCCCAGTCTTGGACTTGGACAGGTCTTAGGCAAGTAACCATTGTCTCGATGAGTTCTTGTGTGCAGCAGCCATGGTGTATTCAGCAGACTCAGTTTCACAGTATTTGTCCCCACCCTCAGGGTCTAACACCCTTTCCCCCCCATCTTCCAATGATGCTCCTTGAGAGTTAAAGAGACTAGTATGGACGTCCCATTTAGGGATGAGCACTCAATAGTCGCTTACCCTTTTAAGATTCTCTGTAGTTGAGAGTTTCTCTGAACTTGGAGAAAGAACTTCACAATATATAGATCATATTAAGCACTTATACAGCAATTCAGTAACAGCATATGAAGTCTGATATACCGAGTTACTTTATCTCTCTCTGAGTTACTTGGCATTCTGAAATGAATCATTCATTCACAAAAATAAATTACTACTCTGAAACACCATCATAGTATCTTTATGCAGTCTATGGCTTTCCTTAGAGAAAATTCTATCACATGTGTTTTATGTATATGTATTTTTCTCTTAAATAGTGTAAATATGCATGTCAAACCAAAAAGATAGCCATTTCAATTTTGTTATTCTAACCAATGTTTTTTAAGTTTTATAATTCATAAATGATTATTGAATACCCATATTAAACCTGAGTTAATAATGGATTTTTGTGGCACATTTCTTTTATCGTGTTCCTGTGAGATATGTCATCCCATGATTTTCTAAATATTTTGCTAGCCTATATGCAACTAAAATCATACATTTATCCAGAAATACCTACCTACATACACACATACACAGAGAGGGGGGGGGAGAGAGAGAGAAAGATATATATATANGTATTGCTCACTGCAAAAGAGAAGCCTCTCTGACCATGGCTAAGCACAGCACTAATCTACAGGCAAAACCAGAAATATTTAGAGAGCAGTTTGTTAGTTTGCGCATTTAGAAAACTTCATTTAATGTTCCTTATGAGGGCCCATGACTTCCCCAATCACGAGCTCTCTATGAGACTTACAGTGCTAGGTATGATTCCCAATGGCAAATGTCTCAAATCCAAGCAGAACACAGTTGGGGTTGATTACCTCATCACAGACATTCCTATTTACCAGAGACTGCATCTTTCCTCGATGGTTGGTATTGAACATAAAGGCTCCACGGCTGGGCATACCAATTGCTCCATCTTGAAATGGAAGTTTTCCCCTATGTTACTGTATATTGGAAATATGTAACTTGTATTATTATTTTTAAAATATACTATTTTGTTTTATGTCTATGAGTATTTTTCTTGCACATTTAACTGTGCACTCTGTGAGTGCTTAGTATCCAGGGAGGCATCAGATCTTGCCGTGACAGATTCTCTGGAACTGGAGATATAGGCATTTGTGAACCATCATGGGGTGCTGGGAATTAAATCATACACTCTGTCAGAGCAAAAAAAGGTGCTCTGATTGCCGGGCCACCTCTCCAGCTCTGTTACTGAATTGGCTTTACAATATTCATAGTTAAGAAATGGTTTGAACATCAGGAAATACTTCATATACAATGATGACTGGTTTGGGAAATGTTAGGTTTTGTTGACTTTAGAAATCAAACTAAATGCATTTTACTTCCATTATGAAGCAGCCATGAGCCTTTGAGGACCACGGATATAATTTCCTGACTTAAGTGAGGTGTTTGCCTGTCAAATTGACAAAGGGTGTACTTGTAATGCTGATTGTCAACTTCAACATGGTTTCGAATAATGTAGGTGGCACACTTCTGAGTATGTCTATTAAGATATTTCCAGAGAGATTAAATTAGGATGTGACCAGTCTTTGTGCTGGGAACCAGGGCTAAATAAGAAGAGAGGGAATTGAGTATGAGCTTTGCTTTTCTCCTCTTTCTGGTCATAGTAACGGTGTGATTCTCAGCCTCACGTAGCTGTTTCCATGTTCCCAACTATAACGGATCATATAACACAATGAGGCTAATTAAATTATTCCTTCTTTAAGTAATATGTGTTAGGTATTTGGTCACAAAACCGTGAAAACTAACGAATGCAAGGTAGTTTTCTAGAATTTTCTAACCCTAAGCTGGCCAAGCTTAGCCTCTGGTCTCTGTTGCTTCAAATATTCATGAGTTAAATGTATAGTCACTATAATTAAAGTCTGAAAAAGTCAGTGAAGAAATTAGAAACAATCAGTATCAATAAGAAATTGGATTTTTATATTTCAATTTTGCATAAGGCAAAATTGAGGTTCAAAAAAAATAATAGGCATGGAATCATTGTGCCATGATCGATAAGTTTGGGATTTTGTTGTGATTAATATTTTTATTCATTTAATTATAAAAAGCAACATGAAGACTATATATCTCAATGGCAAAACCCTTGACTGGTACACATAATACCCTGGATTTGATCCTGATCTCCACAAAGTAGATGAAAGCTACATGAATTAAGTGGTACCATGACTATAATCTGAATGACCCCATAATTCAATCATCAGAACTTACCCCCATTGTAGTGGTATTAAGAGGTGAGGCATTTAGTGGAGTAAGTCAGGAGAGCGCCTGCTCTTGGATGAGTTAATACCTTGAAAAAGTGGTACTTTTCTGTTCTGTCTGCCACACGAAGACACAATGACAGGACACTAACATTTCAGAAGAGACCAAGCTATCTTCAGCTATGAGAACTTTGATCATGGCTTTAATGCCCCTAGCACTGAGGGGAAATCGATTTCTAGTCTCCATATATTACTCGCTCTGTGATATTTTCTTATGACAGCAAAGTGGACCATGACGTCATCCCTCTTTGATGAACGAAGAAACTAAATGCTGGACAGATGAAGTAGCTTGTCCAAAACTAAATGGTTGAAGTGATGAATGTTTTATGAAAAGTTTGCGTTGGTTCACCCTGAAAGGTGTGTGTGTGTGTGTGTGTGTGTGTGTGTAAGTGTGTGTGTGTCCGTATGTCTGTCTGTGTGTTTTAGTGTCTCTTAATGGTAGGAGACCCACGGGTTCCTGATATCTGTCCAGAACTTTTGATTTTTTCCATGGTCACTTATTTTTCTGTTTCTTTCAAGCATCATGACAGACTTAGTAACATCCATGGATATCTTGTTTGACCACTAGTTTGAATAAGGATTTCCTTGATGGTTTTAAAGCACTGCCTTACTACAGATTTCAAGTGGTAACTCCAGAAGTTTCGGGGCTGTACTAAATAGACTAGCTAACACATAAATATAGAAAGCATTGTTACTATATTGTTACAATATTATTAAACAATGTATCTATATCTTCTCAGGTGCCTAGTGCTATCCTGAATACTTTATGAATAACAAGTCTTTTAGTTCCCTGCACCACCTGAGCAGGTGTTGTTATCATTCCCATTTCACAGAGCAGGTAGCTGGAACAAAAAGAGGTTGAAGAACCCTGCTGAAGCCCCATAGCCAGAGCACACCCCAGATTTCCAGCTGCTCTCACACGCTGTCTCTTTGTACAGCTGCCTTCAACTCTCTTCCCTTCCAGGTTATGTCCTTGTCCTAACAAATGCTGCCTGGCAGACTGACCTTCAGATTAGAGCTACTTCTTGCTCACTCTGTTTCCTGACTGTACTTATCTTCCATAAAATCCCTCCTGGGGATTTGTAGAATAATTCTTTTCTTTCCCTTTAAAAGAACAGAACTGTAGTGTAGATCGCAGGGTCCCGCTGGCTGGAGTCTTCCACTCTCCGTCACTGCTTGGACTGCATGTTACCCTGCATCTGCTTTCTGCTCATCTGTCTCAACTTCCTATACCATCGGTTTGGTTTCTGTACAGGCATGGAATCTATAATCGCCAAAGAATAACCTTCTTCACATTATTTTACGTTTCTGCAAATGCTTTAAATAGTAGGCGTTTTAGTGTTCCATTTTAGAGAAAGGACAGACCCTCTAGCTAATCATTTACATTGCAGTTACATTGATTTGCTCTCTGAACCCCCAAAGATCAAGCTTTTTCAAATATCAGCAGTGGGAAGTGTGTCAATGTTTCTGGTGGTATAGATACTACAGAAACTCAAGAGGTTGTAAATTTTTTTTCTGAAATTGAAATCAATTATTCCCTGTGAAGGTTGATTATAGCTATTGAGATCTTTAAAATAAAGTGTCGACTCTTTTATTATTTTAGTGAATTTAGTGAATAGAATTACTTTCATTTTGGCGGTGAAATGGCAGTTCTATGCACTACTTTCAAAATGTAGTTAAGATTTTTTTCTTTTCCTTTTTCCCCCTAAATGTCCATTTTCAAAGGGATGATCAATGACTTGTCAGCTTACAGTGCAGCTGATGTAAAAAGTTTGTGATGGCAACCCTAAATGTTTTATCACCTGTCAGAAATTTCAGTGATAATAAAAAGTAACATCCTTTAAATTAATTAGACATGATTAGGACTTCAAGCCCAGAGGCCACATCATTATGCAAAAATTATAACAGTTAGCTATTTAAATTACCATTAAATTGATTCTTATGTTAATTGGTATTTCATTTATAACCTGAGATTTAATTTATATAAGATCTCCAGAAATAATAAGGTATAATGAAATACTATTTTGCAAAATTCTTTTGAGGATAAAAACACACTGAAAATCGACTTTTTAAAAAATATTTGGTTTCAGGTATAATTCCCCAATTAGAATAGAGATGCCATTTTATTTCTTATGAAACTGCATGGCTTGTATTCCTCTCTTAGACTTGTGCTGCACCCACATATATCAATAGAATATGCTTTTCCTCAGTGAACACTGCTTCATCTTCTCCTGTGACAGGGCCAACAGCGTGTAATCTAAGCATCTGAGATGCACTGTAAGCTGTGACTTATTTTGGAAAAGCAGGATGATGAGACACTGCACAGAGGTGACTTCTGGATACTGAGAGTATTTTGTATTTCAGAGAAGAGCTGACACCACAGACAAGAATTCACTCAAGTACCACTGCACAGGGTTTTATTAAACAGACGTAAAAGTGACGGTAAAATGACAGTGTCCAGAAATGAGGAGCCAATTGCTCTTTTTTGTTGCCTGAAAATTCCATGCATGTACATCTCGTGTTTATAGCCCGTCGTTTCCCTCTTAGCCTTTCCATTTCGTCTCCTCTTTCTCTACTATTTTCACCTGACAACTCCATGTGTGTTTTTCCCCCCAGTCCACTGAGTAATGTTGCCTGTATGTGCATGGGTAGACATCACTGGGAGCACTGGTAGCTCTCTCAGGGACGACTTCCCCAAAGAGAACTGACTCTCCTAGCCAATAGGTCTTCAGCTAGAGGTGGGACTCCACGAGCCCCTCCCCGTCCTGGTGGGGAATTTTTGTTGGCTAATCTGGTGCAGGTCTTATGTATGCAGATGAAAATTTAGGAGACAGTTTAATCCACTCAGCAGAATAATAGTATTAGGTTCTTCCTAGGTCTTTGACCCATCAAGCCATGGGGTTTTGACTCCTTTAGCATTGTCAGGCACGAGTTCCATTTTGTAGAGTGGGCTTCACAACCATTCAGAAAGTGGTTGGTTATGTAACACGTGTGGCGTGGTTGTAGCAATGAGTGCACCTTTCCAGGCCAGCTGGGTAGGACTGTTGGCAACTTCTCTCTCCCTGGTTGTATGACGCAACGAATTCGGTGAAGTCTTCTTCACCAGTACTTTCTTCTGAGCATGGAGCTTTTTGGCTTTTGCAGCACGTTATTATCAGGGACCTTTCGCTGCTGACATTTCTCAGTTGATTGTAGAGCTGCTTGGCTCAAATGCCTTGTCTTTATCTTAATCTGCTTTTTCCACACAAGGTGTGAGTAAATTGGTTTTTCTCCACTGTTTTCTCTCTGCTTCCTAGTTCTCACTTTCTTCATCTGCCTCCACTTTGTCAAATTATCTGAGGGATAAAATTGTCCCTCAAAAAATGTATTTCTATCTTTGACACACCTTAGGCTTGTGCAGGTAGCTTTCATAGAGTAGGAATCTTTTTTTAACGTTTTTGTTGAATCTTTGTGAATTTCGCATCATGCACCCCAATCCCACTCATCTCCCCATCCATCCATATTTGTCCTATGTCTCTGAAACCTCCCACAAACAAACAAACAAACAAACAAACAAACAAAAATCTTGCCATGGAAGCTGCCATGTGCTACCGAGTCTACCCTTCTGCCTAAACAGTTTTACATGCAATGAGTCATTGGACAGTCTGAGGCCTCTGGTTTCTGCTACACTATCAATGGTTGGTCCTCACCAGATCTTCTCCTGGATATCCCATTTTTGCCTTGTGTCAGCTTTGGTTCTGCAGGACTTCCTGGTCCTTTACATACCCCAGGAGTTCACGGATGGGATAGAAGTTGGAGTGGGCCACCTCAAAGCTCTAGACCTGGACCTGGGTGGTAGCTGAGTAGTTAACAGAGTTCCTCCAGTATCTGAAGTCATTTTAAGTATATTTATACACCTCATTATATTAAAGTGGGTAAATGTGATCACTGACACCTCATCTTGAGAAGAAGCAAAAATCTCCAAATTAAGAATATTTTTAAAAAATAAACTTGGGTCTGGTGATGCATATCTGTGGCCCTATTACTTAGGAGGTAGAGGCAGGGACCAAGAATCTAAGGCAAGCCTGGGCTACACAATATGTTCTAGGTGGAGAGATGGGGAGAAATATTACTTACAGGTTTTGTGATTACTAAACAGGAAAAAATGAAAACTGAGAAAATGTGAGATCTAATATAGGAATGCATTCTTGGATTTATTATACAAAAAATAAACCTCAAATATATAAATTATAATTGAAAATGTACAATTTACAGTGCATATAAAATGTATCATATATAAGAGGTGAGCTGAAGAAGTACAAATATGACTACAAATTTTATTTAATGCTCGAAACAACAAAATCAAATGATAACCTTAAGTGATACAATTTTTATAGGATAACAATTCATGATCATTATAGATGCAAATTTGGAAAAGAAAAAAGTGTTTCATCTGATGCATACATATATTGCAAAACAATTACACATTTTAAATGATAAAAAAGTAATATGACCATAAATATATGAAACAAAGCCAGATTCCTTCAACATTTCACTCATTGCCTGTAGTGAATACTATTTTCCCAAATTCGAAAAAGTGCAATGCATTTAAATGAATGCTATTAGCATTAGAAAAACAAATATAAGTATCATAATTTACAAATGACAGATGGCAAACTCTGTTTAACAATGAAAGGAAAATAAACTAAACTTTTGAGAAGCTATAGTATGAAGTATGCAAAAAATGAATTAAGCAAATTTGGAAATATTGGCTATTTGCTTTAATTTAATATGAAGCCAAGGAAACTTATTGCTTGGAGATGAACATACAGAATTATAAGTAAAGACAAGGAGATACTATTAGAAAGATAAATTATGAATCATTTCTAGAAGGAAGAGCAGGGTCATGATAACTGAACATATAAATAGGTTTTTGACTCTGAAAATGCTACATTATAGGTTGGGTGTGGTGTATGTCTTTAATCCCAGTACCAGGGAGGTAGATTCAGGTGAATATCTGTGAGTGCCAGGTCAGGCTAGGCAGCCAGGGCAACATAGTGAGAGTCTGTTTTTAGAAGGTGACAGGGAGATGGGGAAGGGGGACATAGACAGGAAGAAGAGGGAGGGGGAAGGGAGAGAGGGAACAAATTGGGGAGATGGTTTGTGGCTGTCTGAAAGCATACTGTACAAATACCACGGGGTTTGTACTTATGAGCATGATGTGGGATTCCCCTCTGTATACTGTGAATATCATTTCTTGATAAAGAAACTGCCTTGGCCTGATAGGGTAGAGTTAGGTAGGTGTGGAAAACTAAATGGAAAGCTAAGAGGATGAAGGCAGAGTCAGAGAGAAGCCATATAGTCCCACCGGAGACAGACTGCCATTGGAATCTTGCCGGTAAGTCACAGCCACATGGCGATACACAGCTTAATAGCAATGGGTTAAATTAAGATGTAAGAGTTAGCCAATAAGAAGTTAGAGCTAATGGGCAAGCAGTGATTTAAATAATACAATTTCTGTGTGGTTATTTTGGCTCTGGGTGGCCATGACAAACAAGTAGCCCCCTCCTTGCAACACAAGCACTTCTGTCACATTTGAAACACATCTACACACATGTGCATGCATGCATGTTTGTATACTTTTCCACATCACCACATATAAAAAACAACAAGAATAAACATGCAAAATGTAGTCATAAAATATATAAGGACTTCATGAGGATCATAAACCTACTCTTGAATAGAGAACTATTGCAACGAGAAGCCTGAGCTGAAGATTCTCACGGAATCAATGCCTCAATCAATGTCTCTTAAATATTTAAAATTAAATTGTGACAAGAGGCACCTGAAAGTATGTAATGGGGACACATTCTATTAGACTTTATTTTAAATACTGTTAACAGAGAAGATGTGATAGTTGGAAATGTATGAGAAAATAATGTCAGAAATTAATGGAGGAGACAGCTATGGCATTAGGAAATTTAGGAAAAACTCAAAATCTGTCAATGACCATTTTATAGGTTATATTACAATCTATTTTTTATTTTATGCTTTATTTATTTAACTTATTTCATTTGTTAATTTTAATTATTTATAAATCCATAAAAACGTTATACATTTTTAATGCTATTTCAGTTTCTGGGCAGCCGGGGAACAAACAAGCGGCTCTCTTCCAACAAATTGGCATAGCAATGTGGTAGACTAAATCCATGTAAAACCTGAGAAAGCTTAAAAGGAATTCTAGACACAAAAGAACAGAGTTAAGCATTGTTTGGTAATGGCACTTTCTTGGGTGGGCTCTGTTGGTTAGAAGCAAGCAGCGGTATGGCTCCTTTAAGAGAGGTTTTCCTGATTCAGTGGTAGCAGGAAAAAAGCCACACTGTTTTGAAATGCCAGTTTTCTGGGCCATGCTGCCAGTGTGACTTCTGTCTCTCTTGCGATTTGTGAGAAGCATACTGCAGCTTGCTTAATGGCAACATAGACTATCTGTGTACCTAAAAATAGGGATGTGAACATGGCTTTCAGAGGCAGCAAACAGCTCCACCATGCTGGACTGGGCGGGACAAGCAGGCAGTGCTGTATTTCCCCTAGCAATGGCACAGTTTAAGTTTTTAAGAATCACTTAACAATTTAAGAAGTACTCCTGGACAGTAAAGAATTACAGATACACAATAGGACATATTCAGACATAAAAGACCTCTAAATGAGTCACAGTATTGAATAACTGTACATAGGCTTGAGAAAAAGAAGAAAAATAGTATAGAGAGTTATTAAAAGAAATAAATGATTAAAAACAAAATAAAACAAAGTCTTTAAAGAGGGAGTACAGACAGTCATAATTAAAGAAATAAAGATAATAAAATTAATATTAAAAAGTAGTAGAATAAAAACAAGCCATGTAAAAATGGAATATTCACAGAGAGTCTGGATTATGTATACTATTGTGTCTTCTTTGAATTTTTTAACTGTAAAGGAGCCAAGTACAGAGAGACATTTCATTATATGGGCTGCTAAGCTAAACCAACATGTATTTTACAAAGGTATCTTGACTTAAGAATTTGGGTCTAAGGATATGTTACTTTAGAAAAGAGGTTCTTCTTTTGTTTCCACAGGAGATGAGAACCCATGGAATCCTTGCGGACTAATGTGGTTTGATGGACCAAGGCCTCCTGAAAGGCTGCACAGAGCCCAAAAGTTGCTGTGAATACCCCCCCCCCGAAGAAAATACTTTGCCCAATAAACAGCAGGAAACAGTTTGGAGGAACTATGCCCATATTCCCAACTATTGTTTATAAATGCTCTTTCATATTTAAAGGGGGATATGCTATAAAGATTTGCATTGGTATGGATCTTGGTTTATTGATACAAATTTAAGGTCAATTTTGTTATAAGTATATTTCTGCTCTTGATTAAAGTATTATATTTATGCAGTTCATTAAAAATGTAATGTATAATTAAGAAATATAGGTTAATAGATAATCATCTATAAGAGTCAAGCTTGCAGTCATGTTAGATTTTCTAGATACACAGAAATGAATTTCAGAAGGATAGGCATTCTTCAAACCTTTCAAAGACTGTAGAATATGACATTTAAAATGTTTAAGAACTTAGGACTTTTCATGACAATGAGACTCATCTGCTCCTGGCAGCAACAATTACTTCAAGAGGAAGATGGGGATTGAAGAGGGTCCTCATGGAGTTTGTTAGCCATTTGGGCAAAAGACTGCTCTGTCCTGGACTGCTTGATGAACTGGACATGCAGGACCCACAAAAAAAAAATAACTGTTGAACTTTCCTAAAGGTGAGACCATCCTTCGGGGTTCCTGCTTCATGAAAGAGTATGCTAGACATTCTGTAGACACAAAGGAAAGTGACTGACAAACTGCCAATATAGGCAGGACTGTCTTTGAAATTTCCTGCTTTATGCAAAAATCTGCTGAATACCATGAGTCAGTAGGCTGAAGATGGATGCCCTGACAACACGGAAAAACTTTACTGTCCAGAAAGCAAGATGTCTTAGACACTCATCCCTTGTTGGGACTGACCAACTTGTCCCCATGTTTCCCCAAAGAGGAGTGAGAATTGAAGAAAGAAATAGACAAGAGACAGAAGTTAGAGTGGGGAGGGCTTCCAGGGACTACTGTAACAAAAATCCCTGAGTGTATTTCTCACAGTCCTTATATACTCCAATCAAAAGGGGAGGGTACAAGACATCCTTACCAGGATGCAAGGAACAAGCAAGCGTAATTACCTTCTCACACCTCAAAAACATCTAGTAACCACGCCCAAGTCAAACATCCTGTTGTCTGACCTTTGAGGAGTGGTAGCCACACCTTTGGCCAAACATCCCATTATTCATCCTTGAGGAACATGAATAGGTTTGAACTCTCTGGCTTTTAGTCAAGATGGAATGGATTCAAAATTGTGGGCTCCCACAAGACCTTAATTGTTTGTGTTCACAAGTGAATGAGGTTTGTCAGATTTCACAGCTAGCCATGCAGCTCCTCATAGGTTCAGAGCCAGCACTCAATTTTGAACATAAAGCCATCTTCTCAGTCAGCCACTCACGGCTGAATAAATGCTTGTGCAATGATATGCAGGTCTTTTATCTGATACCTTACTTGAGGTAGATTTTCAGTCCCCTTGGATTCTGGAAAGTTAAAATACCCCAAAATGTGTTTTGCATCTGTATTTCAAGGATTTAAATATTTATATGTCCTGGAGAAATCTTTACATGTCCCTTAAGCCATCTGCTTGTCCTTTTCCCCTGTCACATCATTGAGGCCGTTTGAGAAATTAAGGCATTTTCCACATGCACTCCGCTTTGTAGTGCTGTGGTATGATGAGATTCTGTAGCTACTTTAGATCTCATCTCCAGGACATTTCCTACTGTTTTTCTCACAAGAATGTTTTCCCATCCTGTCCCTGGCATGAACACATGGCTTCATATAGTCCCCTCTCTATGAAACCATCCCACTAAATAGAACCCTTCTAATTCCCCATTCCTACTTTATACAAGAAGGAATTTTCCCCATAGTTGCATAGTCTCACAACCTGGCACATAGCTTTACTCATGTTTATTTTGCAAATAAGGGAAGATACCAATAAAGATAATTACAGAGTATGAGAAATAATATGGATGCAAAAGAGGAGATTTCAGGAGAATACAGAAGGGTTGTTGTGTTATTTTATCTACACATACACACATATATGGAGAGAGAGAGAGGGAGAGAGAGAGAGAGGGAGAGAGAGAGAGGGAGAGAGAGAGAGAGAGAGAGAGAGAGAGAGAGAGAATTTTCTTGTATTCCTCACTCCTTGGTTCTCTTCTGAAACAATGTGATTGTAAAAGATACTGCTTTTCAAGACTTAACTGTCAGTTACACCAAATGATATAATTAAAAAAATAGAGAACAGGACAAAACCCAAATCACAGTAAGTTTGTGTTTTCAGACTTCAGCATTCATTGTTTGCCCAAGGTTTCTACTTTCATAAGAACGAGAATAATAAGATTGGGTCCAGAGAGGCAATATATTTAGCTGAGGTCTGTAGAGTCATTTAATGAGGAAATAGAGGGGGAGACAGAAATATGTTGTTATTGTTTGTCTTTGTGACTTTGGCAAACATTCCGGCAGTAATACTAATAACATCATTTCTGCAAAAGAACTTCATGAATATGGCTCACACCAGTGTATATAGGAACCTTAGAGGGTAAGCAGGTCCTGCCAGCGAGAGCTCATGCATTCATAACCATAGCAACAGCTGAGGGAAGCCTCCAAGCTATGAGCTATGTGTTGCTCAGTAATACTGCCTCCGGCCATGGTAGAAGCAACTCTCATTCTTACGGAAAATCGCTGATGTTACTCTTTTAATTTGCAAAGTGCATTTCTCTGGATGCTGGTGATGAGATTTAAAACAACCAGTTCCTAGATGGAAAAAACATGCAAACAAGGAAAGTAAAAATAAGTGTAGCTTTTCTCTCTAGTGATCTCTTAAGAACCAGCTCTCCCAGAAAGCGGGGGTGAGAGCAGTGTTAAGCACCGATTTAAAAATACCATCCAATCTGAACCTAATTTCATGTATTCAAGATTTGATTTAGAGCCACTCATGACTAAAAGGTAAGAACAATGGTGTGAATAAGTGTAATAAACGTATGTTTTTCCCAGTCAGTAAAGAAGTGTTTTTAGGAGGGGTGAGGAAACGCACACCTACAGCAAGCAAACAGAGAGAACTCCCCTTTACAAAGCAGAGGGGGTCTTGGAAAGCATGGGCCCCACACAATTTTAAAAATTGTTGCAGTGTAGTAGATGTTTTAGATGACTTGGTTTATTTTTGTGCGTTTAAAGGGGAATACGTAAGAGTGTTGAAATATTTTACCATATAATAATAGCTGCGCATTAATCTCTCTGTTCGTGCTGTAGATTTTCATTTTAACCATAGAATGTTTATACCCCAAATTCATCAAAACACAATATGAAAAGGTTTGTGCTGTTCATTGTGTTGGTCATTTTAGTCTATGACGTATTGGCCCATTGCTTTCATCTCAGTGACGCAGTAGAAACTTTGTGGAGGAAGTGCAGTACAGAGTGAAGACGCCAAGCTTGCCAGCCAGAAAACAAAGGTGTGTGAGAGGCTGAAACCCAGCAATTCTTTCTATACATCCTCCCAGTGACCTACGAACATTTCCTTAGGCCCAGCACACTACAGGTTCAACCATCTGGGAAATTCCTCTCCCTGGAGACAAAGCCTTTGGCCTTTGGAAGGTATTCAAGGTCCAGAATCCAGCAAGCTGTACCTTAGCTGTACCACATGGCCATAGATTATTCATTAATATAAATAAGTGAAAACACATGGGATGGAGCCTCTAATTTTATCATCAAAAGCCACTCAATGCTCGTTTATAGGGGATTTAAAGGGATAAATTCAGAGATTGACTGATGAATCCTCAATGCTTCCTTGTACATGCTTATGAACATCCTCAGACAAAGACTGGCTCACATTTTCTGTTTACATCTTGACAACCTACGGGGGAATCTTGAGCCCCGCTGTCTGTCCCGGAAATGTTATTTGACCAGAGTTGGCACAGAGAGCAGATTGCTTCCCACCAGGAGGAAATTTTTGATACAGACCCCTGTTCAATATTTACATGGTTTATCTTACCAAAATTAAATGTCCTTTCTGCTGTGGTTACCTGATTGGCTCTGCTCTGGGGAGAAGTGTCCTTTAATGAGGGATCACCTCTGGTCTTCCCCAGGTTCTAATCTTAGTCCAGACATACTATGTTCAGGTGCAAAGGATGACTGTTGAGCTGCTGCTTGTCTCCTCACAGTTACACAGGCTTCAGCTGAAAAACTCTTATGGTTTTCCCAGCCATTTAGACTAATCAGCCTTCTTGCAAGGGAGTTGGGGCAGTCTGTAGATCTCAAAGTTCTCAGGTGGTAATAATAGCTTTATGAACAATTTTTTTCTCTTTATGGGGCATGGAAGGAAGGAGGTATCTAAGGAATCTGGTGGTTGTAGCCACATATCTATGTTATATATGTGCCAGTAAGATGCACAGGTGGAGGTGCGGGAGAGCAAAAACATTTTTTTACATACTTCTTACCATAACTGAAACCCTTTTAAGAAGTTTAGTTGGTTTTTCTTTCATTGCTAAATAGTTTCTCTGTCATTTGTAAATTATGATATTTGTAAATTACAAATCTGTCATCTGTAAATTATGATACTTACACTTGATTTTCTAATGTTTACAGCTTTCATCTGAATGAATTGCATCTTTACTAATTTTGATAAATAGTATTCATTACAGATAAGAGAATAATGATAAAAGTGTTGAAGAATCTAGTTTTGTTTCATATGTTTATGGCCATATTAGTATTTTATTATTATTTAATGTGTGTGATTGTTTTGTAATATATGCATGTATCATATGAAACACTAACATTTTTCTTTTCCAAACCTATTTTATGTAATAAGTAAAAATTGTTATCCTGTGACTGTTTGTTGTCACGTAAGGTTAGCATTTAATTTTATTGTTTTGAGCATGAAATAAAATTTGTAGCAATATTTGCATTTTTCAGCTTACCTGTTATGCACACTGCATTTTGTATACACTCTGAGTTGTACCTTTTCAATTATAATTTAAACATGCGTTTCATTTGTACATAGTTCAAAAATGCATTCCTATGTTATATCTCTTTTCATTTTTTCCCATTTAGTAATCACAGAACCTGTAAAATAATACTTTCCCTGCTTCCCCACCTAGAACATATCATGTAGCCCAGGCTTTCCTTAGGCTCTTGGTCCCATCTCTATCTCCTAAGTAATAGGGCTGCAGATATGCACCCCCACACCCAAGTTATTTTGAAAAATATTCTTAATTTGGAGACTTTTGCTTCTTCTCAAGATGAGGTGGCAGTGATCATATTTACCCACTTTAATATAGTGAGCTGTTTAAATACTTAAAATGACTTCAGACACTGGGGGAAGGTTATCATAGAACTATGACCTCTAAGAGAGGGGGCATTAATGGAATAAGTCACATAAACTTTATCATTTTGCTGTCTCAAGATTGTTCCCCAGTTTCACTGCAGCTTAGTTGACCAGAGGCTGGTCAGTTAAGGAGAAGGATATACGGCTCAGTGAGATCAGCCAGCTGAGTTATGCAGAACATTGTAAGGGCTGCCCAAGGGCTGGAATGGTATGCACCTGCAAGATCTGAATCAAAAAGAGGTAAAAATAAATGATGCTCAGGTGCAGTTCTAGAAAGGTATTGGCATAACAGTGGAACCAAGCTACAGTAAGAAGCCTGTGGACCAACCCTCAAATATCTTAAAAGCAATCTTAGGGAATATCCAACAAGTTCTAAGATATTTAGCAGCATTGCAAAACAAAGCAGAACTATCTAAAGAAATGCAACAAAATCCAACATCCAATAGTATCAGATTCAAACTTCCCAGGATGCAATAGAAAATTATATGGAAAAGGTCTTTAAGACCATTATTCTATGTTCATGAGTTCACATAAATAGAGGCAGCAATATGCTGAGGAAAGTGGGGTGCATGACATGCATACATGGGTACACAAAAAATACCTTCAGGAGTAAAGTTGGACTTAAGCAAGGATCAATAGCAGAACAGATATGTATGGAAATATTAAAAATGCGTGTGAAAAGGACATCTGCAGAATTACCCAAAGTAAAGCACAGACAGATTGAAAACTCTGGCAAAAAGGCAGATCATCAAAGTATGTTGAGGCCTGTGATATAAGAATCTTCTAGCAAGAAGGTGTTACCAGGTAGAAGTTTGGATTCACATGGGAATGGAGCACTCAAAGTGATGCCTATACAGATGACTATAATATATTTCCATCACTTTAATCTCTTCAGGGGATAACTTATTTTATGACATAAATGTAAGAATCAATGTATGTAGATGGATTTTTCTTTGGAAAATAACATGGAAACTTATTATTAATTATGAAAGTTCTGTTTATAGCTTAGGCTTGTCCCATTAGCTCTTATGACCTAAATTATCCCATTTACATAGATCTAGGTTTTGCCTCATGGCTTTTTCCCTCTCTTCTATCTTGCACCTCCTATTTTCTCTGCATGTCTTCTGGCATCTCTCCTCCTCCTAGATCCATCTTTCATTCTTCCTCTTCTCTTTCTACCATGAAGTCCCTCCTAACAACTTCCTGCCTAGTTATTGACCATTCAATTCTTTTTTAAAAACCAATCAGAAGGTCCCTTGGCAAAGACACATTTTCACAATGTACAAAAAGATTATTCCATAAAATTTACCACTTTTTTTCTAAATAACAAAGAAAGGTTTTAATTCTAACACAGTAAAATTATACATAATAAGAGTAATTATCAGATAAGAATTTCATTTACAATGTCCAGCCCATTTGTATTTGGCAAATTTAGAGAAAATACTCATTATCTATCCTGTCTTGGTGAATCTAAAGTTTTGAACCTAATTTATATTCTATCCTAACTTGTATTACCAACCCCAAAGTACTTTTATTAGACCTCAAAACATTTTCTTAGATAAACAATTTATTTAAGCTTTTATGTTTCTAAACCTTATGCACTTTATACCTCTTTTGTGAGTTTATTTTAGTTACAGGAAAGCTGTAACTAAAACTATATAGTTTTCAACTCCCTCAGAGACCAGAGAAGGATTAAATATTACCCGAGTAAACAGGAAGTGCAAAATAAGAAACTTCCAAAACTAAAGAAAAAACAGAGACATCTTGCTGTCTGGACAATCACCCCAGGTTCCTCTGCAACATTGGGGCATCTGTCTTTGGCCTATGAGCCTTAAATATCTGACAGACTTTTCTGTGAAGCAGGAATTTTGAAAGACTGTCTTATGCTTGTCTTGGTAAAGTTTTGTAGTTGCCTTCTTCTGTGTCCTGCTTATCCAGTTTGGACAGCATATGGTTAGCAGTTGAGTTAAAGATAAATTTTTTGTCCAGTGGCTAACCTTTCCATAAATTAAAGCAAACTTCATATGGAGGTTCTTTGATGCCCATCATACTCTTCTGAAGTATAATGGTGCTGCCAGGAGCAAATGTGTCTCACTGTTATCAAAAGCCTTATGTTATTAAAATATTTCAAATGTCTTATTCTGTAGGTCTTTGAAGTGTTTGAAGATGACTTGTCTATATAGACTATACCTCTGTATGACTTTGAAAGCATACCTAGCATGCCTATAAATATGATTGTTCTAGATGACTACCTATCACTATATTTATTTGTTAACTAACTACTGTATTTATTACCACACATAGCTTTCAAGGACTAGAATTTTATATTACATTGTTAAATGAGGTATATAGGTACAATACCTTAAGAAGAGTAGAAACACATATACGGTATAACGAAAACAACCTTAGATTTATACCAATATACAAAATTTCATACCAATGTAAAATATTTGGGACTAGTGGTTATTTAAAACTAGTTGATAACCCCCTTTTTCTATTCAGAAAGAGAACCCTGAATTTAAATTCTCCCTCACCATGACTAGTAACAATTTATAATCAACCTCCCCTAAATGATGACAAACATCTGCAACCCATTGAATTAACCAAAACCACCCACTCAACCTCTTGGGAATGTGGGCCTTGTGTTCTCTAGACTGTTTCCTATTGTCTTGGGGGTAATGACATCTTAAGATAACCTGAGAAAATTGAGATAATGGTCAAATCCTGGGAAAACTAGTCATAACAATTGTCCAGTCTCTGAGCAATGGAAAAGCCCAAGGAATATCTGAAGTCCTGGCTAGAATAGTCTGTGAATCTGGACCATTTCAGCCAGCAGCCTTGAAGTTGTTCTGGATGCAAAACTCCAAGGAAAGCATAATAGAGTCACTCTGAGAGGGTGGATCACCAGGACCACCTGTTTTCATCAGTGTTTAGTCCACTTGCTCTGAAAACACACAAACTTTTAAGTTAGCAAACATATCTGCATCAACACAGGATGGACTCTGAATTGTACAAATGCCAGCAAAGATGATTTTTTGTTTTATGTTTGAGCAGGTAAAATATATGTCACCTGTCTTGTGTTTTTTTCAAGGTTTATTTTTTATGTCGATAGTCAGGATTGTCAGGGGATTTCCCCCATCAAATCTAACCCTCTTAAACATTGAAGGAATTTATAGACTTTCATTTCCTGTGGAAATAAAACTATAACCTCTTCTCCCAAACAATATATTTTCTGATTTCTATTTTAAAGTTATGGTGTAATAATATTTTGTTTCTGTTTTTAACAAGTAAAACTTATTGAAGATCAGAGTGCAGAAATAAGCCACTAGAGACCAGGTGGTGTTAGTTCACATCTTTAATCCTAGTACATGGGAGTCCCATGCCTTTAATCCCAGCACTTGGGAGGTGGAAACAGGAAAGGATATGGTTGGGCAGGGAGAAGAATATAAGGTAGGATAAGAGAGACATTCAGATGCAGTCTGAAGTTTGGTAAAGATGAATGCAGTCTGAGGCAGCAGACTGAGCATGTAGTCTGAGGACAGGGTCATCCTTTTGGTCTGAAGATTAGGTAGAAGTAAAAGTTCTCTCTAGTCTGATGTAGGTGGGTCATCTGTCTATGTGTTACTTTCATTGGTTAATAAA
>LOEQ01004252.1:117337-128623 GCA_001685075.1 Bramus lutescens
AATACAATTTGTGTGTTGTTATTTCGGGGTATAAGCTAGCCGTGCGGGAGCTGGGCTGGACGAAAAGCAGGGCCCGCTCCCCCTATTCACTACATAGTCACTGTTGACAGAGGTTTCTATCCCACCTGATCCCACAGCTGTTCAGTCCCAAAGAAACACACAGAGGTCTACATTAATTATAAACTGGTTGGTCTATTAGCTCAGGCTTCTTATTAACTTTTACATCCTACATTAACCCATAATTCTTGTGATTACTATCTCTTAATATCATGGTCTCAATTCACATATAAAAATACACAGGCTAACAGATTAGATATGAAAACATGACCCATCCTTCTGTTCACACAAGAAACATATATCAACTTCAAAAACAGACATTACCTCAGAGTAAAGGATTGGGAAAAGACTTTCCAACGAAATGGACCCAAGAAACATGCTGGTGTATACTAACATCTAAAAATCAGACTTCATACTAAAATTAATCAAAAGAGATGAAAAAGGACATTTCATATTCTTCACAGGAAAAAATTCATCAAAATAAAGTCTCAATTTGAACATTTATGCCCTAAATACAAGGGCACCCCACATTTGTAAAAGAAACATTACTAAAACTTAACCCACACATCAAACCCCACACAATAATAATGGGAGACTTCAACACCCCACACTCATCATTAGACAGGTCTGCCAGACAGATACTTAACAGAGAAATAAAGGAGCCAACATATATTATGACTCAAATGGACCTAACAGATATCTATGGAACATTCCACCCAAACACAAAAGCACCTCATGGAACCTTTTCTGAAATTGCCCACATATTCAGAAAGAAAACCTTGACAGATACAAAAAAAATGTAACTTGATGGATCACTATGGCTTAAAGTCAGAATTCAACAACAACACTAATTGCAGAAAGCCCACAAACCCATGGAAATTGATCAATACTTAACTGAAGCACCACAGAGTCGAGGAAGAAGTAAAGAGAGAAATCAAAGACTTCCTAGAATTCAATGAAAATGGATTACAACATATTCAAACTTATGGGACACCATGAAAGTAGTGCTAAGAGGAAAGTTCATAGCACTAAGTGTCTACATAAAGAACCTGGAGAAATCTCACACTTGTGACTTACTTAATGGCACACATAAAAGCTCTAGAACAAAAAGAAGCAAACTTACCCAGGAGGAATAGATGCCAGGAAATAGTCAAATTAGGGGCAGAAATCATTAAAATAGAAACAAAGAAAACAATACAAAGAGTCAATCAAACAAAGAGTTGATTATTTGAGAAAATCAACAAGACAGACAAACCCTTATCCAAACTAAGCAAAAGGCAGAGAGAGAATATCCAAATGAACAAAATTAGAAATGCAAAGGGGGACATAACAACAGACACTGAGGAAATTTAGAGAACCATTAGGTCATCCTTTGAAAACCTATACTACACAAAATTGGAAAATTTAAAAGAAATGGATAAATCTCCTGGACAGATACCATATACCAAAATTAAATCAAGACCAGATAAACAATTTAAATAGACCTATAACCCCCAAAGAAATAGAAGCAGTCATCAAAATTCTCCCAACCAAAAAAATTCCAGGGGCAAATGATTTCAGTGTAGAATTCTACCAGAATTTCAAAGAAGAGCTAATATCAATACTTCTCAACTTGTTACACAAAATAAAAACAGAAGGAATATTGCCAAACTTTTTACAAGGCAACAGTTACCCAGATACCCAAACCACACAAAGTCTCAACTAAAAAGAGAATTACAGATCAATCTCCCTCATGAACATTGACACAATGATACTCAAAAGTTACTGGCAAACTGAATCCAAGAACACATAAAAAAATCCATCCACCATGATCAAGTAGGCTCCATTCCAGAGAGGCAGGGATGGTTCAAAATACAGAAATCTGTCAATGTAATCCACCATATAAACAAACTGAAAGAAAATATCATGATCATCTCATTAGATTCTGAAAAAGTCATAGACAAAATTCAACACACCATTATGATAAAGGTCTTGGAGAAATGAGGGATACAAGGAACATACTTAAATATAGTAAAGGCAATATACAGAAAGCCAAGAGCCAACATCAAATTAAATGGAGAGAAACTCAAAGCAATGCCACTAAAATCAGGAACAAGATAAGCCTGCCTACTCTCTCCATATCTATTCAATATAGTACTCAAAGTTCTAGCTGGAGGAATAAGAGATCAAGGGGACACAAATGGAAAAGGAAGAAGTCAAATTTTTACTATTTGCTGATGATCTGATAGTATACATGAGTGACCCCAAAAATTCTTTCAGGGAACTCCTATAACTAATAAACACCTTCAGTAATGTAGTAGAATACAGAACAACTAAAAAAAAAATCAGTAGCCCTTCTATATACAAATGATAAAAGAGCTGAGAAAGAAATCAGAAAAAATAAGCAATTACAATAGCAACAAATAACATAAAATACGTTGGGGTAACAGAAACCAAAGAAGTAAAAGACCTGTATCGTAAAGGACATGGTCAACGAGACAAAGTGGCAGACTATAGAATGGGAAAAGGTCTTCACCAACCCACATATGATAGAGGTTTGATCTCCAAAATATACAAAGAGCTCAAAGACATCAAAATACCAAATAATCCAATTAAAAATGGAGTATAGAGCTAAACAGAGAATTCTCAACAAAGGAAGCTCAAATGGCTTAAAAAGACCAAGGAATTGTTCAACATCTTAGCCCTCAGGGAAATGCAAATCAAAACAGCCCTGAGGTGTCACACTACACATACATATACATAGTTAGAAGGGCTAAGACCAAAAACATAGATGACAGCTTATACTTATGTGGAGTAGGGAGAACATTCCTCCATTGCTGGTGGGAGTGCAAACTTGTGCAACTGCTTTGGAAATCAGTATGGTGGTTTCTCAGAAAACTGGGAATCAATTTATCTCAAGACCCAGCAATACAACTCTTGGGCATATAACCAGAGCATGCACACTCAGACCACAAGGACATCTGCCCAGCTATGTTCATGCCACTATTATTTGTAAAAGCCTGAACCTGGAAACAAGCTGAAGAATGGATATAAAAAAAATAACAATATGGTACATTTACACAATGGAGTACTACTCAGTGTAAAAATAACGATATCTTGAAATTTGCAGGCAAATGGTTAGAACTAGAAAAAATAAAACACCCTCAGTAAGGTAACCAAGGCCCAGAAAGATAAACACAGTATGTACTCACTCATAAGTGAATATTAGTTATAAAGCAAAGGATAACCAATGTACAGTCCACAACCCCAAAGAAGTTAGGTAGGAAGGAAGAGAGACATACATGGGTCCCACTAGGAAAGAGAAATTGGCACAATCTCCTGAGAAAACTGGCAGTATGGGAAAGAGGGGAGAGGGTAGAAGGGGAGGGGGAGGAGATGAGGCAATAGAATGATCCATTTGGGGTAAGGACAGAGAAGAAGAACAAAGAAAGTGATGTCTTGATAGAGGGAGCCATTATGGAGTTAGTCAGGAACCAGGCACTAGGGAAATTCCTAGGAATCCACAGGACGACCCCAGCTAAGACTCTAAGCAATAGTGGAGATGGTGCCTGAATTGGCCTTCCCCTGTAATCAGATTGATGACTACCTTAAATATCATCATAGAGCCTTCATCCAACAACTGATGGAAACAAATGCAGAGATCCACAGCCAAGCACTGGGCTGAGCTCCCAGAGTTCAGTCGAAGAGAGTGGGGAGGGATTATATGAACAAAGGGGTCAAGATAATGATGAGGAAGCCCACAGAGACAGCTTACCAAAGTTAATGGGAGCTCATGGACTCAATACTGATAGCTGGGGAACCTGCATAGGACCGAAACAGGCCCTCTGAATATGGGTGGCAATTGTACCTGACAGTTGGTGGGGCCACTGGCAGTAGGATCAGGATTTATCCCTAATGTATGGACTGACTTTATGGAGCCTATTCCCTATGGAAGGATACCTTGCTTAGCCTAGATACAGTGGGGGAGGTCCTTGGTCCTGCCGCAAGGTGATGTGACAGGCTTTGTTAACTTCTCATGAGAGGCTTTACCCTCTCTGAAGAGTGGAGGGGTGGTCTGGTGGGGAGAAGGTGGGAGGAGCGGGAAGAAGGGAAGGAAGTGGGAGCTAGGATTGGTATGTAAAACAAAAAGGTTGTTCCAAAAAATTCAAATGAAAAGAGGATATACATAATAAAATACAAAAGAGAATCCATCACAGCCATGGGCATGGTGGGACGATGGAATAATGGAACAAGTTGTCGAACCTCCTTGACTTTCCATTCAAACAGTGTGAATTTTGTATAAACATTGCCCATAGTTTAGAAAGATAAACTTGTCGTGTTTAATTTACACGTCTGTTTTCTGGTGTGACAGCATTGACTACAAACTAGTTCTAGAATTGTGTAAGCAGTGGTGGGATTTTAAAGACCTTGGCTTTTTTTCTGATTTCACTGTATATATATCCATTACTTCCTATTAGATAGATAAAAGGCTGGACTTTCAGTTTGAAATAGAATGTCTACAGCTCATTTAGCATTTAAAAATGCGTGTGTGTGTGTGTGTGTGTGTGTGTGTGTGTGCATACCTGTGCCACCGTATTTAACATTTTTCGCCGATCTGGTATTTTTCACAAAAATATCTACTGACACCCATCTACTTGATCATGCAGATATTTTTATTTCATTTCTTTGGATATATCAAATTGTACTGAAAGATTTGTAATGTTAAACCATCCATGCAAGACTAATACAAATTAAGCTTGTTTATGTATTACTTGTAAGTTGGGAGTTTCACTTTGACTTTTAGAAGTGAGTCTGTTCTCTTGTTTTGTCTTTGCTGTAGCTTTATGGAATTCTCTTCTTATAATTATAGCTATCTTTATGTAAAACAGAGAATAACCAGGCTACAACCCACAGCTCCAGAGCTAGGTAACAAGGAAGACTCTAAGAGGGGTGCATGGATCACCCTGGGAAGGGGAAAGAGATGAGATCCCTTGGGTAAACTGAGGGTGAGGAGGGTGGAAGAGGGGAGGGGACGGGAGATGAGAATATGAGGGAACAGGATGGGCAGGATAGGGGAGGGATGGAGTGGGAAAGCGATGAAAAAGATATCTTGAGAGAGGGAGCCAGTATGGGGTCAGGGAGAAACTTGGTACTAGGGAAATCCCCAGGAATCCACAAGAATGACCCCGTCTAAGATTCCTGGCAATAGTGGGGAGGGTGCCTGCACTAGCCACCTCCTGCAATCAGATTGGTGAATAACTTAGCTGTCATCATATAAACGTCATTCAGTAAGTGCTGGCAGCAGATGCAGAGATCGACAGCCAAGCACCAGGCTGAGCTCCAGGAGTCCAGTTGGAGAGGGAGGAGAGAGCACATGAGCAAGGGTGGTCATGTCGGGGAAACCCACAGAGACAGCTGACCCGAGCCAGTGGGAGTTAATGGAGCCTAGAGAGACAGCTGCGGAGCCTGCATGGGCCTGAACTAGGCACTCTGTTTGTCGGTGACAACTGTGTAGCTTGGTCTGTTTGAGGGGCCCCTGGCAGTGGGACCAGGATCTGGCCCTGGTGTATGAGCTCACCTTTTGGAGCCCATTCCTTATAGTGCAATGCCTTGCTCAGCCTTGATGCAGGGAGGAGGAGCTTGGACCTGCCTCAACTTGATATGCCAGACTTTGTTGACTTCCCGTGGGAGACCTTACCCTCTGGGAGGAGTGGTTGTGGAGTGGGTTGGGGAACAGGTGAGGGAAGAGTTAGGAAGGGAGGGAGGAAGAACTGTGGTTGGCATGTAAAATGAAGAAAACTAGAATTTTATTTATCGTAAGGTTAGAAAGAGGCTTAGCCATTAAAGGCTAGGCTCACAACAAAAATATAAGACTCATAGTTTGCTCATAAGTGAATTCTAGATCTCCTTCCTACTGTATGCAGGAAAGCATTGCTTATTTTTATATACCTGGCTTCGGAAGCAACCAGAGTCATGCCCCTTCCTGTGAGTATTTGACAACTTTCTCTAGTTCTCCTACCTTACTGAATTAATTTTTTAAATTTGTACTATCTATAAGGAATATTTTGATTTTGTAAGATGTTCTGATTTATATGAATTGAGCTAAGCATATTTGAACATTATAGCTAAATTTTAAATATGCTGTGCATGATTTGCTATACTGCTTCTGTTTTCTCATTTATATCAAATTAACCTTTTCTCATTGCCTCCATTTTACTGTTTTTTCTCTCTCAGAGGCATCTATTAGGTTTATTTGTCAATTGCATATTTTCTGAATTTATCCTTATACTTTAGGTTATTACACTGATATTTTTATGCATTTTGGTTCTTAATCTTGGTTCATTTGAATTTATTCATTTTTATTCCATGGGAAGACGTTTAAAATTATGACCACCTCCCATACAGCTTTGGCTGTCTTCTATAGGTTTTAATACACAAAGATTTTCTGAAAAATTGTCAGTGTGTTTATTACAGTGTTTGTTTTTTCAAGAACTGATTTTGCATTATGTCTCAGACAGTGAGGAGCTGGAAAAGGTTGTGACTAAGGAAGTGATACAATCAAATCTATAAAGAAGTCCCTGATAGCACTGTGAAGAATGGATGGCAATAAAGTGACATTCTGGATGAGGTCTAAGTCTGTTGAAAGTGTGCATGTAAGTGGCGATGGCTCTGATAGGAACAAAAGTCGCGCTGCTGATCGTCAAGGAGCTAGAGGAAAGGAAGAGGAGGAAGCCATAGTGTCTGATCATAGACAGAGGCAGACACAGGGCCAGCCCTATCTGAGACGACAGCTTCAGACAAAATGATAACCCAGAAAACAAGAGCAGCAGGAGATTTCAAACCGAGCACAAGAATCAGTTTTGCAAATCGTCTGGCTGTAGTAACTCTTAGCCACAGCGCTGCCTAAAAGACGCATCAGGTTTGGCTTGGGAAAAGTTATATTGGTGCCAACCCAAGCAGAATGGTAATCCTATATTCCACAGTAGAGTAGAGGCTCTACAGAGAAAGGGAGAGGTTGAATCTACATGGAGCTATGCATGGTTACCAATGGCACGTTAGCATAGGAAAGGAAAGGGTGTGAGACATTCTTCTTAGAATCGTCATATCATCAGTTTCTTTAGTCTGGAAAGGTAGCCGCTTCCTATTTGCACTGACGTTTAATCTCATCCACACCATGCATTTTCTTTGCTGAATTCCCCATTTTTCCTTCTCTCTTTTCAGAACCTTGCATCCCTACCCTCAAAAGGTCTTATCCTGTGGATAACTCTCCTACATGTTGCATCCTTGTCTCTCTACAACATTCTTTTTTTTTGACATATTTTCAATTAAAGGCTACCTACTTTCCAAGCCCTAGGCTATGAATTAATCATGCCATACAGACCAGCAAGAAAAGCTGGCTAAAATTATTTAAATATTGGCTTGAAAATGAGATAAATGAAGGCTGTCATTTCTTGAGGGTCTTGAATCCCAGAGGGAAAGAAAGCCAATTGAGATAAGGCATTATCCCACCAGAAGCATTTGCTGACTCCCAGCTGGGAGGAGTCAAAGAGATAGTGGTCTCTGAGGGATAGGTGTACTGACAGTATATTCAGAATCTCCAGGGGGTTGTAGAAGACAAAATTAGAATTCAGCATGTGGCTTGAGATGCCAACATTCCAAAGAAAAGCACATTGAGGTGGTTTCCTCTCAAGGGATTTGTCCATTTGCAGGTTCTGTGGAGCCATCCAGGTGTTAAAAAGGTTGAGCATATAAAAGTGATGGTTAAAGACAGGGAAGTCATTCAGACATTTCCAGTTGCTCCTGATGCTCATGAGCAGGGGATGAGACCTCAGAGTATGAGAAGGCAAAACATTGGTAAGTATTCCTGATTTATGATTAGGTCCAAATAAGCGTGCTCAGACGGGTGTTACTGGGATTCTAAAACCCATTTTCCAATCAGATCAATTCAAGACTGGATTCAGATTTTCCTTCAATTTAATTTAAGTAACAAATTGTGCCATTTCTGGGACAAAGTAACACATCCATCATTTTAGATAATTTTTATAGCTTTCCATACACATTTCTTAGTATTCAATTGAAACTTATGGAGTATAATTGGCAAAATATTAGAGAAAATGAGAAGGTAAAAATTATACCGAAGAATTAAATCCACTTGTAAACTAGCTGGCAATTAAATAAAACTCGAAATATTATGCTTAATACATTCTAGAGATTATAGAAAAATAACATCAAAGAAACATTTGCCAAAAAACAATATCTATGATGAAATCATATGAATAAGAATCATACAAGTTATAAACCTGAAGATCAGCAATTTAAAAAAATTAAAACTAATCACTAAAAAAATGTAAGAGTTTAACAGCAGCTTTTGAAAGACCAAAGTGACTTGGAAGAACATTCTATCAGATAAAAGAAGACATCTAGCCTGAAGCAGGAAGGTGGTGATGATTGAGAAAAATACAGGGAAAAAAACCAAAGATGCTTACAACATGCTAAGAGCATCTAAAAGGACACACATTTGAAGTCCAGGAGAATGTAAAGATAAATGCAGCAAGCACAATAATCTAAGGAATAATGCTGAGGAGCTTTCCAAACTAATGAAAGAATCCAAGACAAAGATTTAAGAAAGGCTACAAACCCAATTGGGGTCAATAGATGAACAGCAAGAGCAGTAGACAAGCCAACAAAAGACTAATTCATACACAGTTTACAACAACACCGCTGAAACTAAAGATATTCTCAGAATAGTCTCAAAAATCACCTGGCCAAATGATACATTGCCTGCAAAGAATGTTAGCTTATCAATAAAAGGAAATTGTGGTCATCAAACAAGAGGAGCTCATCTATTTATTGGTCATGAAACAGTTCCTACTTTTAGAAAAAAAAGACATTTAAAAATAAAGCCACAGTAAAAAAATCTTTTTGTATAAAATATAATCACATTTTCTACCATTAGATCACAGTAAGAAAATGACAAAAGTTGTACTTTAGGACCGGGGAACAAGTATGTACAGCGGATTAATTCTTCCCCTAACCTTGCTACCATTGTTACCTCAAGTTTAATGTGACAACTCACTTTGGGTTTCTGTCTCTTGGCTTAACTCTGCTGTGATCATCCTCATCACCACTACCAACTGAGTATTATCTTTTAGAGTTCTTTAAAAGAATCCTCTGGAGTTGTTATCTCAATTTCAGTTTTTAATCTCCTCTTTCCCCTTGATCCAAGTTCCAGCCTCTTGATCAGCGACTTCATTCTTTTACTGTGTATCAATACATTATTGACAAAGGTTTACATTCTGGAGTTCAAATGCAAATGTCTCTCCTGTATTTGAAATAGACCAGAGACTCTCCATTGCTTTTACCAAGAACAGTCATATTCTGTAAGTAGGAAATATGACCATCAAGTATTTGGGCCCTCCATCAATTGTGCTCTGGTTATGCAGAATTCTGAGAAGCTCTCAGCATGTACTGCATTCTGCTCTGCCTGCATGTTATTGGGCACATTACTTGCTTTGCCAACCACACTTTGCAAGATGGGGTGCTACCCACACTTTCTAGCTTCTACCAAGCATTTATTCCTTTAGTTAGTGAATGTTCACTTCCTGATGCTGGGCAGCAGGCCATATCCTAGAGACACACAGCTGAGGTAGACACACTCGTTTCCTTCCTAGAACTCTTCTTTAGAGTTCAGAATTAGTCTCATTGGATTCTTTCTGAGTCTTTACAAGCACCCAAAGCCTGGCATGTAAACATTTCATCTGTCAAATCAATTGGGGTTCATCTACATCACCAGACTCACTACAGGAACTGTAGTCCATGCTTTATTTAATCACTTCTTCCTTTAGACTGATGGTCTAAGACTGTGAATCAAGGAACCATCACATGTGCTGGTGAGCACCATGGCATACATGTTTGAAACAAGCAACATGACTACTGTTGGGTACAGAATAAACAACTAACACATGATACTGTTGGCTTTGTTGTTAGATCGATGCATTCATTTCAGCGCTGGGTATTTTTGAAGGTTTTTTCTTTTCAGTGATTGTGATCAAGAGCAAGTATATCACAAAAGTTAACATAGAAATGATAAAGGAGCTGGGTGATGGTGCACAGCACATTTAATCCCAGCACTTGGGAGGCAGAGACAGGTGGATCTCTGAGTTCGAGGCCAGCCTGGTCCACAAGAGTGAATTCCAGGACAGCCAAGGCTGTTAAACAAAGAAATTCTGTCTCCAAAAAAAAAAGAAAGAAAAGAAAAAAAGAAATGATTAAGAAGTTAGTGTTTTCTAATATGACTTAATAGTTTCAGAAGTTTTGAGCTGCCAACAGATACAAAATAGATATTAAGGTGTTTGGATCTGACTATGCAATAAATTGAATTGGTCAACAAGTCATTTTATTTTACTGGTGTCTGAATGAAATTATTGAGACAATAATTTCCACCAACCAAAAAAATCTGTAACCTTTCCATTTAGTATAGACCCAGTGGTTAGTACGGTGACAGGCTTCTCAGTGCACAATGGCTTTGCACATGTATGAACTTCTGTGTGAACGGCTAAGATTGAAAATAAGGTGATAAAGATCATTAAGAAACAATGACTTTATCATAGCTTCCCTCTGAATCCTAAGCATAGTTTAATAAAGTATCAGTGTGTTAGCGGGACTGTGAATAACTCAGAAAGCATCTTAGGTGATTTCAGAAATCCTTTTCTATTTACTTCATGAATATTCATTTGCATTACTTAATTTACCTCTGAGTATGATAGAAAATGAGACTTGTGTGGCTAGAGAGAGAGAGAGCTTAGTGGTTAAGACCAGGTATTATTCTTCGAGAGGACCTAAGTTTTGTTCCCAGCACCCATGTTAGGTGGCTTCCAACTTCCTATGAGTGCAGCTTTAGGTGATAAGACACTTCTGGCCTTCCTGGGAACTCCCACACGTTGTCAGATGTTAAGCTCTTCTGGCTTTTTGAGGGGCCCACCCCTCAGCTCCCAAATGAATCATACACAGAGGCTTATTCTTAATTAAGAATGCCCAGCATTAGCTTAGCTTGTTTCTTGCCAGCTTTTCTGAAATTATCCCAACTACCTTTTGCTTCTGAGCTTTTATCTTTCTTTATGTCTGTACACCTTTCCTCTTCCTCTGTGGCTTACTGTGTAGCTGGGTGGCTGGCAGCTGATGTCCTCCTCTCCCTGTTCTCTCCGCGCCTTGTTCCTTCTCTCATATTTATACTCTCTGTCTGCCGGCCCT
>LOEQ01004252.1:128649-154139 GCA_001685075.1 Bramus lutescens
CGGCTCATCTCCTTTTTAGGCCCAGCAGATGTTTTAGCTAGGTTCAGTAACACAGTGTCACAGAGTTAAACAAATGCCGTGGAAACAAAAGACACACACCTGAAAATTATACTCCTCCTCACCCACACACATGACACACACTCACAAACACATGCACATATACACAGGACAGCAAATAAAACACCTCTTAAAAATAGAATGTTAAAGGAAATGTGACTTGCTTTACAATATGCATGAGTTATTGTTTTCTTTGCCTCATCCTTTACCACACCATTAATTTTTATTTACTCTTTGTGTATTTTTAATACTATTTAATTCCTAATAATACTGTATTTCTGAAAAGTACATGGTCCTAATTAAAAATAAACAAGCAAATCCATGATAAGCAAGTGTTCTTCCAGCTCTGTCCCAGTCGGTACCAACCGTTTCACTCGTGAAGCCAGTCATCATTACCATCCTGCTTTATACTTGTGTTCCTATCACCCGTCAGCAATACATGTTCAAATATAGGAAAACTGCATGACAGTGTGTGCACAAGTTTGTGACTTCCCCTGTTCGTTTAACAATACATCACCCTTCTTGGGTATTTCCATATTGCACCCCTTATAAAACATTCTTTTTATACATGACATAGTTTTCTATTATATGACTGTTTTGTAATTTTTAATATTCATTTTTTCTGCTCCCTTTATACTTTGCTATTTAAAAATGAACCAGCTTCTATCCTTTGAAAACTTTGTAAATATTCCCTCAGGGAAGATTTCTACGGGAGAAGTGATGGATCAAAGGCTAGACACAGCTCACAGTTTCAAAAGACATTGCCAAATTTTTATATCAATTAATATCTCAGCCACAGCTTAGAAGGACGCTAATTTTCTCACATTAATTCTGGTTTTATCAACATTTTTAATATTTAACCTATTCACTTCTCTGTCAGAAGCTTCTGTAATGGAATGTCAAGAAGACAACACATTCTATAGGGTGTTCTCTCCACTAACAATGCATGGGAGCTCTTTAACTTCTGTGGAACGCTTTCAAGTGTCTTCAAAATCCTTTTCGAATTACACTGATAAAGTCTACATTTTATGTAGAATAAAACTCCAGCGCAAGAGGACAAATGGCTTATTCAGTATCACACAGATGCTCAGCGCTAGAGTTTGTATTCCAGCTCTGGTCGTGTGTAGAGTTTTGGTGAAGTCATACTTAAGCTGAGCTGTGCTCTGTTCAGATACTTGCTACTGCTTTTGAAGATGCTTTCAATTAAAACATAGACCTATATGATAGCACTGTAAAAACCCATGCTTTACTTCTACATGATACCTTCAAATCATATTTTTCCTTGAAATATTTTTTTCTAGAATATTTAATAACAAAATGTAGAGAAAGGTAACTTTTCAAATGCTGACACATTTTATATGAAAGCCAGTAAGTAAAATAGGAGATGCTGGCAACTTCTCAGCAGAGAGGCTGTCGTATCAGGTTTTAAGTTTTGAGTGTAGGTGGTACAGGTTCAAGATCAGTTTCTGCTCTTCTCTTCCATGCCCTTCATTAATGCATCCAAAGATACCTTCATGTTTTCCTTCATGGGAGTGTGAAGTCCTAGCAAAGAGCTGCCCCTGTTGCATGATTGTTGAAGCAGCTAATCTTATAGATAATTTTCAGAAAGAAATACAATTCATGATATTTTAATTTCACATAAATATTCATGAACTCTGCCATTCATGTACCACAGAAATCATCATTTGTATTTCCTCCTTGGAATGTGCCTAAGACTTTTTTATGATCATGACATATTAAAGTAAGAAGGAATCTCAGATTAAAGGTTTTTTATATGGATAAAGAAAAATTCAGACATGTGAAATTTATCAAAGTCACATAGGTCCTTGGTACTAAAATGAGACTGTTATTCTTTTTCTCTTTCCTTCTTTTAAGGTTCCATTACTTTACTTTAAAAGTTATCCTATACATATAAATATGCACATAATATGTAGGTATATATTCAGATTATTATCAAGTTATTTTAAAAATTATAAACAGAAGATAGAACCAATCATTCTTTTGGTTAAATGTTTATTTCTCCTCACTTTATGGAACTATAACTCTGATAGTTCAGAATGTATAAACTTTTCCTCTTGCTTTACATATATTTTTCTTATTTTTACTTTTTAAGGAAAAGAACTGTCTTGTGCCCCCTTTAAAAAGGTTAAAAAGTTAACTTTCTTAGCACTTGCCATATATATTTACTCTGTGATGTTAGACACTTCTAAAGTCACTCATCTACCAAGCATTAATGGCTCATATGTGTTCCCAGCACTCAGGAGGAGGATGAGGAGGTAGGGATGCTAATCCTAAAATGGAAGTCAGCCGTGGCTACAGAATTCCATGCCAGCCTGAGTGATGCAGCAAGGTCCTTTCTCAAATAATCAAATAAACACCCTTAAAAGTTAAAAAACAATAAAAACCTAACTGAGTGATGCTAGATTACATCTAAAGCATTCCTATTCTACCTGTAAAATGTGTTGCAACGTACTAATTGCTCAAATAATGATCTTGCTTTGGCAATATAAATTCAAGAAGTTAAAAAAAGGATGGAGAAATGACTTGATGGAAATAAGTTAGACTGATATCTGTTCTGCTTTCATTGTTGTTGATATTGATTTCAGATTTAGTACTCTGCCAACTATAGAGTCACGACTTGGTTTGCATGGGGGCTTCCTTACAAATAAATTGCCACGCTGCTTTAGTTTGACTGACACAATTTTAAACCCAAACTAGTTAGACGGTTCCCTCCCAGGAAGTTGGAAAGAATAATTTCAAAATTTATTGCAAGTCTGCTACTTGTTACGTGGGTTATTTCTCGATAGAAGTAGCGTGAGTGACTTGTTCTGAGGGTTGTGGGAAGGACAGTGCTGTAGACCCTGGGACATTGTCCTTATATTAATCCCTGTGAGGAATACACTTCCTGTGAGAAACAGTTTCCTTCTGAAGAGTAACATTTTTATGAGGAGGATACAAAGTGCCCCAAATATTATTTCTCCTTTACAGCCATTTATCTATTCACCCACTGTTAGAAAATTGATTACCAGCAGGTAAGATGCAGCTCTTCAACTTAAATGGGTATTTTGCACATATCTTTTCATTAAAAACAGGTTTCAAACGTACATTTTCTGAACATACTATTGTTGGAAGTTTTTTCTTTCCAAAATCATAACATTGCTTTTATTTTTTGCTTGAGAATAATACATTGGGCTATTACGGAAGTTGAAAGTGGACTAACATTTATTTTGTGGTAGAATATTTACATATAACTTTGCCAGATATTCTTGGCTAAGCAAAGATAAATTCCTTTACTTCAATTAAAGTACAAACACAGTAAATATCTCATATTGTATTATATTAACTTGGTAATTTGAAAGTCATATTTTATCCTATTGCATATGGCAAAGTAAATATAAATTGCAGTGGAGAGTTAAACACACAAAAACTTCTTTATAGCTTTTTTGATATGAAAGGAAAAGAAATAAGGAAGAACAAGACTGAGCAGGCGACTATCTAAAACAACTATGACTTCTTGATATAAAAGCTAAATCTAAGTCTAAAACTTATTCTTCATTCAAAACAAAACCAGGGGCGCTGAACTATGGCTCAGCAGGTAACTTACCCGTTGCACAAGCTATTGACCTAAGGCCAATCCTTGGAAGCAGTGCTGGAAGGAGCCACCTGTCTGGACAAAGTCGTCCTCTGGTGTGGGAAGTCCTTCTGTATATGTGTTGACTTTATTGGTTAATGAATAAAGCTGCTTTGGCCTGTGATAGGGCAGAAGAGAGTAAGTGGGAATTCCAAGCAGACAGAAGAGGAAAGAAGATGGAGTCAGGGAGATGCCATGTAGCTGCTGAAAGAATCTTACTGGTAAACCACGAGCCTCATGGTAAAAAATAAAATGATAGATGGGTTATTTTAAGATGTAAGAGTTAGCTAGAAATACGCTTAAGGTATTGACCAAACAGTACTCAATTAATACAGTTTCTGGGTGATTGTTTTGGGTCTGGGTGGCTAGGAAACAAACAAGCAGTCTCTGCTAAGAGACCTCGGACCTCTGCGTACACTTGTGTCACGCATGCACACACACACACACACACACACACACACACCCTATCTTCTCCTCCCTCTCTTTTCCCAGAAATAATTATACAATTAAAAAAAAAACTACAAAAGCTAAAATCAGAATGAATTGATATAAGTTTGGTAGAGAGTGAACCCAATGACAAGGGTTTCCATGGATTATTCCCACCTGTTTCCTTCATATGTTCAACCTTTGAAATAAACACAGCTTGAGTCATGTTAGGACTAATGCTAGTTAATGTATGAGGGCAGTGTCTTCAATTTTTCAGGAGTTTTCCATGTCCATGATGTAGCATTAAGAGACAAGAAATTCTCCCAAATTATGTTTATATCTTAAAACTCAAATCCCTAGTTTGATTTTCTTTCTTAATGTTTTTCCCCATGCCAATGTCCAAAGCATTAAGGGAAAAGCCACCCTAATCCTTGAGAAGACATTAAGCTTTTGCTTAGGGTCATGCATAAAGGAAGTTGATTTAAATAATCATAAGAGTTAAATTGCATCTGTCAGAGTGTTCTACCTTTTGGGCAGTTATGGGATGCCTTTATTCAGCTTAATGATGAAGATTTGGCTTCGTCAGATTTTTCTTCTTAGTAAATGAATGGTGCATCTTTCTTTAATTGTGATTCTCATCAACCGTTTGGCCCAGTAATGGTATGCAAATTAAACCTTTTAAAAATTAATGCTAACATTTATTAAATAATGCATCATACAAAGAGTTAATTTGAAATTCCAAGTTAGGCTTTTTGTCTGCTCATAAGGTGGACATGTGTGTGTGCGTGTGTGTGTGTGTGTGCGCGCGTGCGTGCGTGTGTTTGTGTGTGTGCGCGTGTGTGTGTTTGTGTGTGTGCATGTGTGAGTGTGTGCGTGTGTGTGTGTGGTGTGCCATTTTCACAAAACATCTTTATAGTCTTTTTGAATATTTCGAATGTTTTTCAGAGTTTGCAAAATGGTCACCACGGAGACTGCTCCTGAAGACAGGTAGTGCTGTTTGATTTGCCCCCTCACTTTGAGGAGTTGCCTCATTGCTCTTTTCCAAAGGAGCACTCGTGGATATTTTCTTAGCCAAATTAAAGTTCATTCATATCCATATATATTTAACTTGTACGATTGTACCTTCACTCTTGAATTCTAATACAAGAATACATAGCACAGTTGTTGTTATCTAAATCTTTGTCACATCCCCACTGACACCCTGGTGAACGCAGACATTCAGATTTGCGGGGCGGGGATTTGAAAACTTTGATTGGGGGAATTTAAATGAGCGTGTGGCTGTGATGATGAGAGGAGCAAGGCCTGAGAGCTCTCAGTGGTTTTAGAAGGCAGACTGGGGCAGCGTTTCGGGTTTGCCGTAGTGGGGGATTTAATCAGGGCCGTATGCATACTAGGCAAATGCTCCACCACTGAACTATATTCTCATCTCCTGGGAATCCTAAAAATGTGACCAGTGAGATATGAATGCTGTCTCCATTTACTGACTTCGTGTTACCACATTCCTTACTTATCTCTTATTCCTTTATCTTCGAACGATGAGGCAATAATCATACTGTTAAGCTTCTAATAAATAATAAAGTACAAATACAATTTTGCTTATTCATTGCACATGCGAAATAGCAATTCAAGCATTATGATATTAACCATTCCCTTTTATTAAGGAGACTTGCTAGAACACTTAAATGAGTCTCTGATACTTTGACAGTAACTTAGATTTGACTTGGTTGTACAACACTGGGTCATTTTTTTCCTTTGCTTTGCATTCTTTATAGGATATAATTTGGAGAAAAACATGTACAATTCCCAATTATAGATGTTGAAATAAAGTTACTATTTTAATAATTTATAGCATGGGGTATTTTATATATGTTTTAAGGGGAAAACCTTCAAGAAAATCTTTACTGATTTGATTTGTTCATTCACATCAAGGCCGCAATTTAGCCAGGTGTGGTGATGCATCCCAGTAATCTCAGCACTTGGTATATTGAGGGAGAAAGGTCCGGAGCTGAGTCCAGCATGTCCTGTATAGGCTAGAAGGTGAGNGAGACGCTGCCACTCTTGTTCTCCCAAACATGATTTGAATCAGGCAATTGCTCCATTTAGAACAGTGAATGTGGTATAAAATTATTTCCTTTCTCAGACAATAAAATACTTGAAACCCAGATTTGAAGGAATGTATTACTAGAGCAGTTCATTTTCATATTAACAGCTACAAATCACAAATATTCAACAATGAAAACAAAGATTCTTCCCATCTGAACAGTGTGTAACTACAAGTGAATTTTACTATAAGTTGGTGAGCCAACTTTATAAGTTTCTAGAGAGATACAAGTCAGTTTTTCATTTGCATCTTTAGAAGCTTCAACCTCATCATGCATTCTTTTTTTCCATTCTATCTATTTATATTTTGCAATGAGATACTTTGAAGAGCTGAGAAATAAAAATGGGAAATAGTCTTATAAATTCTTCACTGTAGAGTGTTGTCAGGGTAACTATGCTTTATTTAGTGGCAAAGTTCATATCACTGTCTCTAAAATTACAGACCCTCTCGATCGTTATTTATTTCCCAGAGTTATCTTATTCCATTGAGAGATAATTTCCAGTAAGTAAAAGGATCATTAAACTCCTTTTAAAAATACAGTTTATCTAGATGATATACTGATAAAATTGTCATGAGATTTTTCTAAGACACACTAAATCAACCTTAGCATTTCAATAGATGAAGGAAACTATGTTAAGACTAGAATGCCAAATGGCAGACAAAATCCTTCTCCCATGGAACTGATTCTAGAAAACATCCACCAAAACAATCAGAGAAATAAAAAGAGTGAAATTTACCAGTGAAAAGCGGCATGCATAGAAACAGAACTGTGCTTTAAACGTGGCTACCTAGAGAGAGAGAGCAGAGGAATGATGGACAGGTGGAGCAGTGAATGATCTGGACGTCAGGGGAGGAAAGATCTAGCAGATGCTTCGAAAGCGGTACTGTTGTCTGCTGGTATGAAATGAATGGCAGGATGAGCATGCAAGGAACAAAGAAGTCCACTGTGACCTGGATCACATGGGGGGTGAGAAAGGATGGTACTAGATGAGCTAGAAATACAACACAGGGATTAGATTTTTTTTATCGGTCCTCATAAACCAGTCTTAATTACCAATATTTATTATTAGTGGGGTGGTTCACCATTGGGAGTTTCTAAACAGTGACATGGTATCAATTGATTCATATCATCTGAAAAAGTCTCTGGATTCTCTACGTAAAATAACATATAAAAAGCCTAGAATGAAGGCAAAATCCTTCTGGAAAGCTCACGCAGTTACCCAGAAAAGGTGATGACCTGCATGGTGAGTGCAGAGAGGGCGCGCCCACACAAAGTGTCTTTGAAGGTAGAATCAAAAAGACTTGTAGTACCGCAACTAAAATGTAAGGAACCGTAGGAAATCAAGAAGTGCATTTTGATCAAGAGTAGAATAGATGATGGAGGTATTGATTGAGAACAGAAGCCTAGGAGAGAGAAACTGGTGGAAAAGAAAACAAGAGAGACTTTTTGGGTGGGGTGCAATTGTCATTCAGGTTTGTAAATAAAAAATACAGCAAGCTGAGCAGATTAAGAAATATGTATTTTTCTCTTGATTAGGGGTCTGGAGAGCCCAAGGTAAAGGATACAGCACTTTCAGCTTCTGACTTCCACATAGAATCCTTCTTGGTAGGTCATTCTTTTTCGATGTCTCTTCAGAAAGGGATGAAAATCCTATTAGATCAGGATGCTATCCTAGGCCTTCACTTCACATTAATCAATGAGCTTCTTAATTTAAACATAGACAAATGGGGTTGTGGGGTTAGAACTTCAGCATTCTGGAGGGGTGGACGGAAATGATCAGGAGATGTTAGCCAGTATTATAGGGATTAGCTAGTGAAACGCAAAGCAAACTGGGAACAACAGAAGCCATTGGAAAAATGCTTATAAAGAACTGATTATATCAAGTAACGACAGAAGACATGGAATAAAAACTTAAGAAGAAGGATTGATTGTATCAAATACTATTTTAAGGCAGTTAAAGACAAGGACCCAATGATCATTTGTCTTAGTCAGCAGGGCAGTGATGGCACACACCTTTCATCCTAGCACTTGGGAGGCAGAGGTAGGTGGATCTATGTGAGTTCAAGGTCAGCCTGGTCTACAAGAGCTAGTTCCAGAACAGACTCCAAAGCTACAGAGAAACCTTGTCTCTGAAAACCACAAAAGCAGAAAGAAACCTACAAGTCATTAGAAAAAAAATAACAATTTCTGTAAAATGATGGAGCGGGTGATTATCTGTGGGAAATAGAGATAGTGCTTTCTAGGCCAACACACTCTAAAAGCTTTGCTGTGAGAAAGAAGAAAAGAAGCTAAATTTTTAACAAAAACTACAAATATCTATGAGTTTTACCTCAATGAAAACATAGACATTTGTGTTCTGCGTAATCAGACTTGAACTGAGGTGCTGTCATGTTAGAAGACCTGATGCTTATGGAATTGAATTATTGCATATTTCATTATTGCTAATTAACAGTATGTAGTACAAAGTGGGTGGCAGCGACTGAAAAATCCCATTCATGTGCTCTAGTCACACGGACAATATGGGGCAACCCAGAGCATGATTGATCTGATTTGTTCATTAAACTGCATCCCCACACTGCAGACTGAGGTGCTCAACCTAAGTCCACAACTTTGTTTGGACCTTTTCAGATCTGTTTAATGCTAATTTTAAAGATGACATCCCTCCCTCAGATCCACTGAACTATGTTACATGAACTATGTTAGAGTATAGTCACTTCATATTCCGGGATGCTGAAATTTTTCTAAGTAGATCAACAATCCTTAGAACACTGAGTTAATTATCTTGTACTGAAACATGTTTCCAGATGACCAGATGAATTTATCCCTGGGAATTTCTATTGTCAAGTTGGAGCCTTACTGCAGAACTCCTCAATCTCTTAGAAATAAACAAAAACTGATACATTTATTTGTTTGTTTATTTATTTACTTATTTGTAGATGATGCATGTATGATGTTAAGCAGAGGTTAGAGAACAATGTGCGGGAATTGGCTTTCTCCTTCCATTGTGTAGGTCCTTGGAATTGAACTCAGGTTCTCAAGCTTGGTAGCTGCAGTCACTGAGTCATCTTGCTGGCCTTTTTATACTCCTTTGGTGAAAAGAACAATCATGGTTCCCTACTTCAAAACTGTGTGTTTTGGTGTAAGAGTCTATCCTGTCTCTTTTTCTTCTCTGGGTATACCACAGTAATTGTTGAGTGACAGAACATTTTCCTGGGGAGATGCAATGCACATACAACTCACTCATCCCAGATAGGAATTGCATGCCAAAACAAAGCTCAAATACAATCAAAGTCCAACTTGGTGAACTGTGGATTCCTTCCAGGCTAATGCGGTTTGATGGAACAAGACCCCCCCCCCTCCAACCCCCAAAGGTCTCCCTGAACATTACAAATACTTGGCTCAAGAAATAGCCAGGAAGAAGTTTGGAGAAAACTAAAACCAAATTCCCAAAATGATTGTTTATAAATGTTTGCTTTCATTTGAAGATTATGTAAACAGAGACTGATCATCATCTCCTGGCCACCCAGAGCCAAATAATCACACAGAAACTATAGTAATTACAACACTGTTTGGATAATAGCTTAGGTGTATTTCTAGCTAGCTCTTACATCTTAAATTAACACATTTCTATTAATCTACATAACACCATGAGACTGTGGTCTACTGGTAAAGTTCCAGTATCTATCTCCTTCGGCAGATACATGACATCTCTTTGACTCTGCCTACCCTCTCTCTCTCTNTATCTTCCAGCCTTGCTATATTCTGCCCTGCCAAAGGCCAAAGCAGTTTTATTCGTCAACCAATAAGAGCAACACATATACAGAAGAACATCCCACTGTCCCATACCATCTCCCTTTTCCTTCTAATTAAAAAAGGAAAGTTTTATCTTTAACATAGTAAAATTGCATATACAAAACAGTTATCAGGCACGAATTATAGTTACAATATTTCTTTCCAAGCAGTCTCTGTTTACAGTGAACTATTGAGTTTTAGGGGCATTACTTAAGAGAGCAGGAGCAGAAATTACTCAAAGACAGCTGCATTACCAAAGCCCACCCCAGCATGGCTGACTATTCACAAAAGATGAAAAGCCTTGAGCACACTCTACAGCCTGCAGGAAGCTCATCAGATTGAAGAGTGTCCTTTCCAAGAGACTCAGTTGGTCTACACTACTTCCAGATGGCTCAGCTGCTTTCTGCACCTCCTAGGTGGCTGGTCTGTTTTCAGAGTCTTCTTTGTGTTTTGGCTTGGCTCAGAGTCTTCCTTGAAGCTTGGGATTTCTTGAGTCTCCTTAGCTATTTAGCTTTACTTACTCCAGCAGGAAGGGACCCAATGGATCTGGTCAGTTTCAGGGACTTCCTAAAGCTATTTTCAGTTGTTTACTTTCCTGGTTAAGGAGATAACTTATAAACTGGAAGGTTTCCAATTAAGAGGAAATTGTTACACAACAGTGGGAAGTTGGGGGATCTTGGAACCACTGAAGTTTCCTTTGGTTCTTTGGGAAGACTAAAGCAAATTCAAGTTTTCTTTCACATTGGATTTATTAGTATACTTCCATCATGTGTAAGAATGATACAGCTGCCCTAATTATTAAGTTGGTCACATTCAAACTAGTCTTGTGTGGTCTCATGACTTCATGGAGTAACTAGTACAGGAAGCATGTGCTCCATAATGTTAAAGCTTTTTCTGCCTTATACTTAGCATCCTTAGATTGAGGTCTGCCATAACACAGCTTCAAAGTTCTTTGTTAAAGAACTTTAACAGCTTCCCCTTTCTATTAGTTCCATAAATGGTTTTATTTAAATGTATTTCTTTTCAAAGGGAAATGTGATAGCATATGTCAAGCCAAGAAAGGAAGTCCATCATATTTATAAGTGTTATAAGAAAATTAAAATCCAAGTTATCCAACCATGTTGTAGCAGATGACAAGACTGCAGATTTTCTTTTAAAGCTGATGGATATTGTGTTTGAAAAGTAAATCAAGTTGCAGAACCTGTATAAGGAAATCCTACCTGATCCATGAAGACTTGCATTGCAAAGTAAGATTCTCAGGAAGAAAAGATTAAGGCCGTTCACCAGAAAAGGGTTTCTGACTAGTGTTGATGTTGCCTTCAGCACAGTTGCTTATTCCCATCATTTTTCCTTTGTCTCATAACATCCCAGACTCAAAGCAGTGATCTAAAATAAGTTGGAGAAAAGAAATAAAGAGACAAGAAAGGAACTTGTGTTGGAAGACGGGTTGCTCCATTTTATCTCTAAGAAATTTTGATTTACATCCATTGTATACACACACACACACACACACACACACACACACTCACACTGGCATTCCATAGCATGCACAAGGAGGTCAGAAGACAACTTGTGAGAGTTGGGTCTCTTCTTCCATTGTGAGTGTCCTGGGAGTTGAACTTAGGGATGAGGCTTGGGGACAGGCACCCATAACTTCTGTGCCATCTCACTCCTGCTCCCGGGAGAGATCTTAAACTACCTTTCCTCCTTCATATCTGTTCCAGAGAAGAATTTGCAGCAACGAAAAGTACAGATTACTCCTATGTAATGACAGATGGAGAGAATCAAGTCCACAGATGTGTCCTCCTGCCTCTCCTCATGCTTTGTCCACACTCACACATCACACATGATGGTCAGTGAACATATAAGGAAGTAAGATTCAAAGGCATATACACCAAACAAACCAACAATGGTTTAGAAAAAAAGACCAGCTCAAAGTTTGTTGCTTCTGTAGAAGACCATTGTACTCAGGACACTTGCTCAAAGTGGGCTTCCTGGGACCATTTTTGATTACAAAATTTAAGACAATTTTTTAGTATAAGTGTAACTGTTCTGTTTTTTTTTATCTTCAGTCATAAAAGGCAGTGTGAGCTCCTCAAACAATATCTCCATATTAAACACAATGAAGAGTTTTGCATTCTGCTTCTCTTAGGACGACACATGTTGGAAGCAGGTGGTTAAGGGTTGTAAAACTGTCAGTCAGCTGGATCTCTTGCCATGCTTACATTGTCCAACTGGATAGATTCTAGTGTCCACATAACACCAAAAGTAGAATTTAGGTTAATTACAGAACGGGATGTTCTACTTGCTCCTAACCTCTGGGTTTAAATGCATCTTTTTCTGATCCAAGGCTTGGACAGACAAGGAAAAATAGACATTTTTGCTATTTTTCTTTAATCTCATTGTTTTTTCTATTTTCATATATTAATTTTTATTTTGTTTTGCAAAAGTAGGTGGACACTAATCATGCAACATCCCATGTTTTTTTCACATACTATAAGATTAGAACACAGTTTTACATCATGAATTTAAGAGAATACAAAGAAATAAATCAAAAGGCAAAAAAACTCTGAAATCTCCACATCCATCTTGCAGCTTTTGGAAACAGCACTGAGTAAGCAGTAATGATTTTGCCTCTCTCTTCCTCTCCTTTGTCACCTCAGTAATCAGTAACTGCAGAGCGTGAGTGCGTTTTTTAAATCACAACACGTACGCGATAGGCATGTGCAGAAGGCAGATACAGGTAGGAGTATTTTCATACATACATTAGGAAGTATGCATGTATATTTGTTTCCGGTTTTGTTCTAACAAGGTAGCTCTTATTCTCAGCTAGTGCATGCCAGTCATCTATAGGGTGTGAATTGTGCCACGCTGCCATGCCAATACACAGATTAATAGAAGTAGGTTAATTTAAGATATAAGAGCTAGCTAATAAGAAGCCTGAGCTAATAGGTCAAACAATATTGTAATTAATATAGTTTCTGTGTGATTATCTGGATCTGAGAGGCTGGGAACAAATGAGTAGTCTCTGTCAACATGATATTATTGTACATTAGTAATATTGAATTGTACTTTACTAGTAATATGCCATGCCTTGGCTTCTACCTGCTAGAATCATTCGGGTTTTCAATTTCCCACATCTGAGAAAATGATCCGGTAGTTAAACTCACGTTTTTGAAATATGACGGTGCATTCTACAGAAGAAAGTCTATGTGTCTTGATTGAGGGACTGTGATCACACAGGATTCAGGATAGGGTACCTAGTTAAACATACAGGTATTGGGAATGTACAGGTACGATAAACATGTCTAGGTCTAATAGGATGGTTTAGTTAGTAAAGTGATGGCCTTGCAAGCATGAGGACCACAGTTCAGTCCCCAGAACCCATGATTGTATATTCTTATAATCTCAGCACTAAGGAGGTAGAGACATGTAGATGCTTGGATTTCATTGGCCAGCCAATCTAACATACTTGGGGTGTTCCAGTCCTGTGAGAGACATTGTCTCAAAAACCAAGGTGGGTAGCAGCTTAACTACAGTATATGTACACACATACATATCTGTACAAATATACATGGACATAAAACATATCTAGTTTTATATTAGATTAGGTTTCTTTTTTGTAAATGAGTTAACTTCCTCAATATCTTAATTGAATATATTTCCCTACTGTTTTAAGCATCTTTTGTAAAATACTAAGTTATTGTGTTTGCTAAGGTCTATTTAAAGGTTATATATTGGGTTCCATTGATCTGCTAATTCTTATACCAGGTGAATGTTTTAGTTAATTCTTATTTCTGTAACATTGTTGTTGGAAGCTATACTCTGTTTCTGTCATTTTTCACAATTGCTTTAGTTATTATTTTGGACTTGAATTAAATATAAAAAAGGAATTTTCTAAAGGCTGCTTCCAATCACAATCACACTGAATCATCAAATAGACAAACTACTTAAGAAACTTGGCATTCTTTCCAATGCTGTTAATTTCTTATAATATTTCCAATGAATATTGTTAATTAAATAGTTCTTCACTTTGAATTTATTAAGATTCTTTTGTGGTCTTTAAATGATTAAATTTTGCAAATGTTTCATAGATATAAATAATTATTTTTGAAGGAACAAAATTTGGGAATATTTGCATTGTCATGACCATATCAATTATATCATTCAAATTCTTTATATCACTATTATTAAATCTTATGGTATAAAATGTAAACCTTTCAGAATCATATGAAATAATGCCACGGACCTCACTTTTTTTTAGTTCTCATTTGAACAATTACCCACTTAAAGTCTGTTTTCTTTCATCTATATTTTTACTATGTCCCCTATTCCTGAATTACTTTAAGGAAATTCTAGGTATCATATAATATTGTACATAATGATATCATTATACACTTCCATACAGAAACAGCCTTTGAAAATGCATCCACATTATTATTAATGTCGTGCTCAGATAAAAATAATAGTAACTTAAGCAAATACCTACTGGTCAGCTCCAGTTTCCTGATTGTCTTAGGTTTTTCTTATTTGTTCTTAATAGATTGCTAGAAGGAGGATCCATATAAAGTCCAAACACAGCAATGGGATTTTATGTTCTCAGTATTTCTCTGTCTTGTAGATTCTTCTCCTCTCTGTAGTATATCTCAATCCATTTGTAGAAGGAATCAGATGATTGGTTTGCTAGTGTCCCGCAGGCTGTATGTGTCTGGCTGAGTCACCACTGTGCTCTGGTTTAGAATGTTTGTCTGTGCATTTGCCATAAATTGATAATTACATATCGATTTGTTATGTTACATTTCAATTACATATCAATGTGTTATCAGATTCAGATTCTATTTCTTTTATGCAAATTTCTTGAGAGGTGATAGTGTGTCATTCCATCAGGAGATACATCATGTCACTTCTGTGGTCACTTTTGTGATGCTAACACTTGGTAATCTTTGTCTGGTCCCATTATTTTACCATGAGTTACACAAAAGTGGTTTTCAAAATTATTTATCCATAATAGGTAGAAGAAAGCTTTTTTCTCTATTTCAAATTGCAAAGGATGCCTCCAAAGTAGGTGAAGGTACTATATGTAATTAGCCTTGATATTTTCCTTAGACAATCGTTCTGAGTCTGATAGTTATTGCCCTTACGGCAATTTCTTCAAAATGAGAAGCAAAAGGGTGATATTCATTTCACCGCTTCTTTGCTTTGCTCTCCAGCAGACATCACTAACCAATCACTGTAGTCTTTACTCTCGAATTTATACACAAGTATCATAGTTCTGTTTTCTAGTTCTCTATTTCTTCCTCCACCGATGGACAGCAATAACCAAAAAGAAATCAATTTCCAGTCCTTATCACATGGCCAAGATTATTAGAAGATGAATTTGGTGAGTCATGGCACAGATTCTTTTGTTTGCTCCTGGAACATAGTAGACACTCAATGCATACTTGCTAGTGAATAGAAAAATAATAAATTTAGACAGATTTTTTTCAAAACAGATGCAAATGATCTTCACATTCACAATAACATTTTAATATTTGAATAAAGCATTTGTGGAAACTTTCTCTGAACATTTTCTTAGTGCTCAGTGGGTTCGAAATTGTTAAGGAAATTTTATTTTTACACTGTATAGATATGAAAGATTTTTGGAAGCAATATTTAAAATTTTAATTGAATTCTTGTGAATAGAACATGGCATCCACGGAACAACACACAGAAAAAAATTTCAAACAACCACACCGCCATCAGTTTACTTAGCACCCTTTAGTTACAAAGGTCTTGAATTCTCAAACTGACTTTAGATCAAATTTGAAAGAATGTATGATTTTATGTGAATAAACTGGATGGTAAACCTTACCGTATTTTTCTGAAATCAGCATTCTTCCTGATCCATATGTCAGTGTCTCTGGGAGAAATGTGTGCTCATGGTAGTTTCAGTAAGGATCAGGAGATGTAATTTTATTTTACTTGGTTATAATATTTTATTTATTCCCTCACCCAGCCTTTCTTTTTACTGAAGCTTTGATAGTAACATAGATCAGAGCATTTGAGGAATTACAGCAGCTTGATCTGAAGCACCTGAAAATTTTAGCTTGATTCACAGTCTGTTAAAGTGTAAGTAGAAATACAGAAAAAAAGAACGATTTCTTCTGGACATCAGCAAACAGTTCAGGTAGGAGATGAAGCGGCCGATTTTCTTAGCAAGAAGCCTTGTTACACTTGGACACTTTATCTGTGTCCTTGGTTTTTTTAATTTTACAGATTTCTTGGTTGCCTTCCCCAGTGTTATTTGAAATCTAATGGTATTTCAAATTTCATTAATAATTCTTTCTCACAGTCATGTGAAGTTTCTAGTTTACAATATCAAAAATATGTGCACTCATCTTAATCTATTACTTAGTGTTTCTTTCATTGTTTGGGACACCCTTTGGAACACACACACACACACACACACACACACACACACGAGTGGGGTGGGGGAACTGTAGCTGAAATTGAAAGCAAACTCAAACCCCTTAAGGCTCAGTCGGGCTGTGTTCTCTACCACATGAGTAAAGGCAAGGAGGCAAAGTTGTCCTTGCCCAATTCCAAATCGAATGCATTTTTCAACAAATCACGTTAACCCGAAATCCTTTGACGGTTTTTTCTTTAAAGGGGAAAATTATAGGCTCACTAGGAATAAAATTGGGTCTTATACTGGTGATGACAAATAACAGCGCCAAGAACTGAAGGGCCTCGCTAAGCGTCTCTTGCAGAAGGTCTCGTTGTTAACTCTGAGTGATTACCTAGCTTTGCTGGCCCCTCGTTGTTGTAGATTTTGTGGCTCTGATGGAAGAATTCTTTATGTACAGGTGCACTGACTTTTCAGTTCAGACCATTTCCTCGCTACAAGTGAAAATAGCTCTCTAATAACTTAGTGACAGTAACTATTTGACCAGGCATGCATAGTAATCATTAGATTATTTATGCCTCCTATAACTGAATTTAATCCAAAAATCTCTACAATGCTGTCTTCCTAGTAATTAATCTATAAAACCATGCAACTGTGAGTGCTTAGAATATCTAAGAAGGTGTTCCTTTTTATTTTGCATTTCTTAGTGGCAGTAAGGTTATTTTAGTATGAATGAACTCCAGTTGCATATAGTTTGTCTAAATACCCAGAAGTGTGGAATTCTAAAGATGACCCCTGAATTTCTTCGGGATCTCTCTTGGCTATGAAGCGTCTGAAGGCTTTGAAGAGTGGTTTTCATTACAAGATGGGAAACACCTTTATAAGAACTGTTTACAACCTTCAATTTGAAATAGATCCTCAAGAGGCAAAGCCTAGGGAGCCAGAGAATGCCTTCCTTTGGCATGAGTAACCTGCCTGTCTGTGGCAAGGTACAGTGTTTGTGGTTTTTCAAAATCAAGCTGATTCATATTCTTGCTAACAACAGGGTAAGGACCCCAAGGACTCAGCCCTCAGGCCCAGAGAACCTTCAATACTGTGAATAAAGACATAGCTATCACGCTTTTCTGTGGATGTTCAAATGATTCAAAACAAGATAGCAGCCATGGTTGTGTGCATGCCAGGGACTGTATCAAAACTGAGATTAGCTAATGCTCACAGAAACTAAAGGGACCTAGGCTCTTTCCCTAACTGAAAATCAATCCTCTGTGTGATTCAGTTAAAACCATCAATAAAAAATCTTATTTCTAAAGTCCTAGGCAGAGCGCCTCCCCGCAGAGCCCGTCCTGTAGACAGGAGCCTGCTCACGGCCCTCTGAACTGCTCACAGCCTGTTTTAATAAAGTATTCAGAAATTATACCCGGACTTCAAAAGCAATTGTAAGGAATTGTTAGCAGGTTTATTAATGTTTTATGTTTTATTAAAAGTTTGGGTGTACATTTCACAATGAGCAACATCAAAAATCAGACTTTCTGCCTGTAATTTTGCTTCCTCCTGTCTTTCTGCCTTTGGGATTCGCTCTTTTCCTTTCATCAGCTGCCATTTTCAGCAGCATGCAGTAATTTCATGGCTCATTGCAAGCGCTGAAAACCTTTGAAACCACAAATGCTAACCTACCTGGCCTGCAGCCATTTAGGAAGAGATTAATTTAGCAAACAGAAGCAAAACACTTTCTACTTCTAGCCTGTGCATAATTTCACTTCTATCTATATTTATTTTACAGTGAGCGGCGTAATGACAATTTCAGTAATTGCAACTCTATAAAAATTTGCCTACCTAGCTTATCTTGCTATCACAAGACCGTGAGTCAGTCAGATTAGAGAAAGTGCGACATGGAGAACAGCACTGGTTGTGTTCCAAAAGTACAGGTCTTCTAGAAAAACCCGGGCAATGCTTCGCACTTGCTTGTGTTCTTGTTTACTGGGCAATGGTGTCTTCCCGATGTTTGGATTGGGACGGGTGTGTACCTCTTTAGTTCATGGTGATTTATGGGGGCAGTCTCCTTACAAACAGACCAGTGTATTTGGAAAAGTAGGAATACAGCCCACTTCTGCCGACTCTGTTGCAAATGGCTGTTAGGTTGCTGTCCAGCAATTTGAACAGAAGAGAAAGTCCATCTGGGGCAAATTTAAACTACCATGCCTGGAAGGAAATCAAGAACTGAATTAGCTCACAAACTGTTAGCTAAAAATAAATTTTTATTGTTTTTTGTCTGGCTTAAAAAAAAATCCCACCCTTGAAATTAACACTGATTATATCTACTGTATATTGTGTGTATAGTTTCTCTCTAGAGATCTTTTATTCATTCTAATGGTTGTTACACAGGCACACACACCCGAATGCATGCACGCACACACATACACACATCAGCAGATAATGAATTCAGACAGAAATAGTGCCGCAAGCAAAATAATATCTAAGAATTAAGAAAAAACATAATGAAAGTTAAAGTCCACCAATATATGAGACAAAGTTCTATGATTTTTCCAGTGAGTGGAAGCATGAAGGAACTACACGCCAGGCAAGTGCTTGCTAGAGGAGACTTCGCTGTGAGGCTGTTGACATGACCTGCTGTAGATGGACGTACAGTGGATGCCAAGGCTAAGACAAGAATATTACATTGCTCACATTCTTTTCTTAGATCAGCAACCAGAGGGGGAGGTTCTTTTAATAAGAGACCACAGTGTTTGCTGAAAAGAAAAACTCAAAGAACAAAAAAACCAAAAACCCCAAAACCAAACAAACAATTCATAGGTGAGAGTCTAGAGTTGAGGATCAACCTTTTTGACTTGACTTCCCCTCAAAGATCTAGGAACTGAATGGTCAGCGAAAGACCTTCCAATACTAGATGGTTTCTCCGGTCCTATAAAAGATCCTTGCTCACTATTGTAGTTTGAAAGACACTACTTCTGGTAACACACTATAAAAGGGTGAAAAGGTAGAACAAGCCGTCACTAGGCTTAAGTGTTTGGAGAGCTAGGTCTTTTCCATTTGACACATTCCTCTATTCCAAGTAAGAGCAGTTGTACGCAAGTCTCTGCTTCTTCACTCGGATTTGAATATTCTATATGCTATCAAGGAAATTCTATGACATTAACCTTGTTTATGCTCTTTGTTATTGGCTAATTCATTTAAGCATACAGATATACAGATGACAGAAGGATGACTGGCCAACCCCCACAGATGTACACCTCCAATCTGGCATCACATGGCACTCATAAAATATGTCAACTCAGCCTGGAATATTTCCACGGTTCATGTTCTACAATTGGTGTTTACAGAATACTGGCAAAATATTTCATATTTAAATTCATCGTAGTGAAAGAGTGAAACAGGAATTCTCTGTTTTGAAGGCATTTGCAAAAGTGCTTGATCAATATCCTAGCCATAAAATAAGAACTTTAAATCAACACAAATTGAACAAAAAAAGCACAATCATGTGCTTACATATCATATAATAAATAGCAATTCATGTCTTCGAACAACTGATGGTAATTATACTGTCTTAATGATCATTTTGAAAGCACAACAATCTTTGCAGCAGCGCCCAAAGAATCATAATACCACATGACACAATCAAAGCAGTGGCAGAAATATATTCATAACCATCCTTCTGATCTGTGGGAATGTATCTCCTAATTTGTCTCTACTTTAGGTGAAAGGTGTTTATGAGTTTCAGTGACTAGTGAATATAAAATCTCACAGTTGCAAAGTCAGGAATGACCTCTTATTTTTGGAGATTGATTAGTGCGTTTATATGTGTCCCTCCCCCACCCCATCACATCCCACTCCCCTCTAATGGGCAATCTTTGATTCTTTATTGCTAGCAACTGCATTCAGCTGAGCTCTGGCCTAAGATTCCCACAGGTCTGACCTTCAGAATGACCTTATGTTTGATCCTTTTGGGCCTCCAGGTCCTCAGATATCCCACCTTGTGGCATTTTTCTCCTTTTATCACCAACACTTTGAAAACATTGAAGTCCAAGGATCAGTTCTGTTTATCCTGGGGTCTCATGACGGGAAGGAAAAAAATGAAAGAGGCAGTGGGGGCGGGGCCAGGAAGATTCGGGTACTAGGAGTCTGACAGGGCTGCAACCTCCGTACCACGTCTGCTCTTTGAATTGTACAATTTTGAGCAAATGCCTTTCTTTCCTTTGAGGGTCTGAATATTTATATGCCATTAAGATCTGTATGCTGAAATTCTAACGTTCAATACGAAGGCCTTAAGCAGCAGGCTTTGGAAAGGTGAGTCTTGTGAGCAAAGCCGCCATGGAAGAAATTAGTATCTCCTTCAAAGAAGAGCAAGAGGCTCCCCTAAATCTTCCCATGTGAGAGGTCAGAGCGAACAAAGGCTGTCTGTGGGGAGGAAGGTTCTCAGAAGGCACAGAGTCTGCCTGCACCTTCATCTCGAACCTTCTAAACTTCAGAAGGAACTAAAAACAGTTTTTTGCTTGTTTGTTTGTGTTGCTCGTAAGTTCTCCAGTTTGCGATATTTTGCCGTATTGATCTGAAAGGATCCCGAAACAATTCTTGATCATTATTTTTTCTATATGAAACAAAAATAGTACAAATGATAAATGCTTTGGACAAAGTTGTTGGGAAATAGCCCGGTTTTCAAACCGAGTCCCAGGGACGCCAAGATGTAAAGCGAATCCGTGACTTTGTGCATCCTGGGAAACACGGCTCCGCCCAACAGCACTTTGAGACCTTGCTCTTTGATGGCATGAAAATCTGTCTCTTACTGACCATTCTCTGCCTGGGTGTTTGGGACTTTGTTTACTTGGTCTCATCATTACTCCTGGATTTAAAGCCTCACTGTGGTTGTAGGTGAGCGCTTCCATCCTGTGCACAAATTTATCCATGAGCCTTAGCAGGGCTTGGTGTGGGTACCATGAGGACAGGCCAAGAAATGGAAATTTCTTGATATTGGTCATCCTGGAATTTTCTAATTACAAAGGAAAAAGTACCCTTGTGAAATACAAAACATACCAGTTAAGGTAGAAAAACACATATATTATTATTGAATACTACAATTTTAATTCACTCTCATATTTTAATATCCCACATTTTTATATAAAAGACAGACAGGGTGTCTTTTTTTTTGTCTTTGCCTAGTTTAACAAAATCAAGAGACAGGCTACTGAGAGGGCTCAGTGGTTAAGAGCAGTAGCTGCTTTCCCAGATGACATAGGTTTAATTCCCAGCATCCATATGACAACACAAACCATCTGATGCCTCATTTCCATGGGATCTGGTGCCCACTTATGGCCCACACAGTCACCAGGCACATACATGGTGCACAGACATACATGCAGACAAAAGATCCCTAAATAGTTAATTTAAAAAATGAAGGTTACAGCTAAAAGATAAAGAAAAAAAAACCCAACATATAACCTGTAGATTATCAAACAAAATGCCCAGAGCCAGACACGGGAAACCTGTCTTCAAGATATCAGTGTGGGGGACTCCCAACCAAACAGGCTATTATCTTTGTTCTTGGTTGCTAACCAGAACTTGATAAAATTCTGTTGCTGAAGACATCAGACACTTGGTCACAGGAGATGGAGAAATCAGGTTGATACTGACCTGGAAAATCCCTCCCAACTGGTTAACATTCCTAGTACTGGAGGGTGTCATAGATAGCATACCGATACAGATGATTCGCTCATCATAATTTTTTAATTACAATCTTAAGTTCCTTTTCTTACATTAATGATGAAGAAAAAAAGAGTACACTAAGTAAATTACACAGACAGTAAAAAATTAAGACAAGTGAATTGGAGCATAAATGAAATTTCATTCCTCATATTAAAGTATAAATGAAACACAGCAAGAAAAGCTGCTGGCTTTCCTTTCTGCCACATCAAGATTTTAGCTGTGTGTTTCATAATGTATTTTCTTGAAGGTGATTGGTCCACCTTTCACTGACTCATTTTCAAATGAAATTCTACCTTAATCAAGTAAACATCTAGTATAGAACTAAAAAAAATCACTCTAAAACTTGTCAATATATGTTTCTCTGCTATTTTGCAATGAGTCAGTGGATCTTCCCCCAATTAATCAGCCCTTAAGGAACTGAATGATCTCCAGTGTTATTAAACACAAATTGACCGTGTATGCAGACCTTGTGTGTGCATTCATGCGTGTGCATGCATGTGTATATCTTAGAAGTTGTAAAGATTCATATGCAAAATACCAACAGAAAAATAGTTGAAATGCTGTTTACCTCCCATCTAATTATCTACTCATAGTGTGGCAATCAGGGAAAACCAGCCTTCCACTAAAAATGAACAAATAAAAATAAAAAGTTGTTTCAGCCTGGAATATATTGTCAGGACCAAGTTATAAACTTCTGAAAAGCAGGGATGATAATGGAATCACCGCTCCCACCTAAGTGTGGCAGTGTGAATGGCGCTGCTATTATTTACTATGGTAACATAATAAAAGACAGCACTGTTGGGGCCATTATCCTCAGTGCTCTTTTTTTCCCTGTATAAATCATTATATTTATTATCTGTGTTCTTATATGGGAGGCTGTGAGAAAGGCCAAATGAAAGCTGAAGCAACCGACTTTTCTGAAGAAATTGGGCTCATTTCTAATTCTCTTTCTCTACCAAATACAAGAGAACAGAGACTTTTTTTGTGAAAAATTGTTTCATGTAAGATTAAAGTGCAGATTATTGGTGAGACAATGACATTCACTTCTAGACACCTTGTAGATGTCTGGGAGATATTGCCAGCCCTTCCTCTGATATTTTTACCTTTCTTTCTCGATGGATTTGTTTACTTGCAGGTTTTGAGCAAAGGACGCTGGAGCTTTTGTCTGTGCTAGAGACTTGGGTTGTTATTTATTGATTGATAGGTAAATTTACAATATTTGTGCAATAGTTCCTTTTGAGTGAGTTTTACTTAAACACTAGAAATAAGTATTTAACCATTTCTCCTTTCTTTTTCAGAAACCCTACAAAAGGTAATTGTTTTATTTTGTGTAGATGTTTCTGCAGACTGTTAGCTGACATGTCTAATCACCATCTATTAATACAATTCCAAGTTCAAAGATTATTCAGCTCACTAATAATTTGATGGAATATTGCTTATGAGTTCCTCATTAGCCCCATCGTGACATAGGCCACAGATGTGGAGAAAAATAGTTTTTCTACAGAATGCCAGCATCTTTATTTTAGGCTCTCTGAAGGGCAGTCAACAGCCTGTAGTATCTGGATACAGGATTTAGAATGCTGAGGTATATGGTGATTGAAGGCTGGCCATAAAGACTGGGAGTAGAACAGACGTCAGCTCAAGAGTTCGCTTCTCATTTCTAGGAAAAATAAAAGTGAATATAAAGTATAGTGAAAATAGTTTCTGTTTTTTTAGGAGTCGGGAGATAACTTATATGAAAACCGATCATTACTATTCTCCAAAGCATATATTCATAACAAAATCTACAGTGTGGTGGAGACCCTCGAGAAATAAACTTGGAGGAACTGTTCCCCGTTAAGCAAAGTGAGGCATTTTGCATGCTATCAGCTATGGTCGACTCACGAGTACGGACTGAGAATGAATGATTCCTGTACCTTTGTTCATATTCTGAGGGATCAGCACGAAGGGTTAACAGATGATATTTAAATAGAAACAGAGCCAACTTCAAACTCTGCATTTCTTTCTGTTAGTTTTCTTGAATGTATTGGGGTGCAGAGTAACTATTCTCCATGTGCTAATGATGAGGTCATGGTTATCTAGCAAAGTTGTTTTGAAGTGTTGGTATTTCATTTCCAGAAAAATGCGTCAATGAAAATGTGCACACTGGATTCAACCATAATTGGTTTTAAAAGCATAAGTGTCACCCTTGACTGGGTTTCTGGTTGTCTGCTCTATTCTGAGGATTCCTTGCCAGAACTCATACTTAAGAGGTTCTGAATGTGACCATGAACGGTTACTTATGCTCTGACAGCAGTGATCCAAAAAGAATTAGGTGACATCACAAATCCATTTTCTTAGAATTATGAAAAAACTATCATAGGCACTGTTTCATTCTTTATAGACTGACATAGATTTAGTTTTAATATAAGTAGTTGCTCAATGTTGTAGATACCTAGATGGCCTCCAAATAATATTAGCACTTACGCTTTATCCCAAATAAATGTAAAATGAATTCCTAAGGTTCCAACCCTTGACTGATACCCATCTTCCCTTACTTATTCGCAAGCAATGTGTCTTTTGCCATCTCCCCCAGCCCTGATCGCGAATGTAAATCTGTCCAGAGTCCTCTCATTTTCTGTTCTTACTTCACATCACCTCCTTAGTAAGCCTTCCACTCCATGCACATCAACCCCTAAACCTTGGGTTATGTCATCCCTCCACAGGTGTCTCCAAGTCACAGTACTTAACACCAGTACTTAGTATTGAAATAGATTTTCCTCTGTTCTTCTCAGGGGACCTGGAAGGTTGGAATGAGCTTAATGTGTTTCTTGCCATTATAACCTCAATCTCTGCCAAATGTTCATGATGTTAACCTGCCACTCTGACTGCTGGGCTGAATCTATGACACAATGAAATCATAATAAACACGCTGAACATTCGCTACATAGTATGTGAAATGGGAACACGATAGTAAAACTTTGAATAGTTCCTAGGTTTCAAGATCAGTGAAATAGAGATTCTTTAAAGGTGTCATTTTACCTTCCTAATTTTTTAATTATGGAAACTAAATACCAGTGTGTTAGAAAAATGTTCTAGATTACATATCTAGCAAGTAAAATTAGTACCAACATTAGTATCTACATTAGTACCTAAATTAGTAAATTAGTACCTACATTTCTTCCCCTCCTGCCCCTAATACCTCCAGCTGGCGAGGAAGCTGACCTTCCCCTTACCAGCTCCAACACTCTGGTGAGCAGGCTTGGCACTTCATCCGGGCAGCACAGCAGAGTTGATTTGTTGAGGTTGCATAGGTGAGCTGCCTCCTCCCCCCACCCTCAGTGGGAACATGAATGTGTCACATCTGGCCTCACCCGCCTGTCATATGCCTTATGGCAGCATG